>LSSL01000166.1:9166-58859 GCA_001953115.1 Smittium mucronatum | reverse complement strand
TTATTATCAAATATAATAACCATAATGAATTTAATTATTATTTTTTTTGGAAATAGGGGCCTAAAATTATTTATTTATTTATTTATTAAATCGAATTGAAAACATGCGCAATTAGTAAAATTAACCAACTTGAACTAATTATTTATTCTTCAAATTGAAAAATAAGATTAATCAGTTTTAAGTCGTAAAAAATAAAACAGAAAATAACTATAAAGTCAATATAAATATTTTTTAGGTGAAAAAATAAACTAAAATGCTATTGAAAATATTAAATACGGTTAAATACCAGAAAAAATAATTTTAATTTAATTTATAATTTTTTGAAATATTCACAAAGCCTATTTTTAAGTATTTTTTTTCTATTTTACATCAATTTTTAATAAATTTTATAATGAAATAATTGAAGAAAGCATTTTTCAATATTTATTTTAAAATAAAAAGATTTTATCACCTTAACACTTTGGTATCAATTTCCAAAAACTAAAAAAAGAATACAGATGTTTTTAATAAGTTTAAAAATCCCCTTCGTTTTTATTATGAAAAAATATATAATAATTATAAATAAATATGTAACTTTTTTCTCAAATAATATAATTTAGACTGGTAAAATGCATATATATTAGGGAAAAATATAAAATCTTAAATTTAGATCGAATTCAAAAATAAATTAGATTTGAATTAGTTTGATGAATAAAAAAACTCCTTATATTAAACTAAAGTTGGATAATTCCAAATAATTACGCGTTATTTAATATTTGTTAATTTGATAAAATGTAGAAAATCATGGAAAACTAAAGGAAATATCTAAAATAAAGATACATAAATTATAACTCAAATATTTATTCATATCTAAGTTATTAAAAAATAACTATCAGTAATATATACATCATGATCATTATCTGATAATCGAAAATAATAAATTTCTTAAGTCAGATGTCAGGAGAATAAATTTATTGCATGGTTTCAAATCAAAATTAGAGTAAAATAAATATTATCGGACATTAAAACTTTTGTTTCAAAATTAATTAATAGAATAGAGCCATGAAAATCCTTTAATAGCACTTCAATAGCATTTTTTTTCCTGAGAGTTCATTTCAGTTTTATTTTTAAATAATTAATCTAATGATTCCAGATATAAAGTGAATATTTTGAGTTATTCAAATTGATTTTTTTTGGTGATATCTTGACTATGATAGCAGGGTTTTGCTCCACGCCTATTTATATATGTTATATGAAAGAAATACTCACGTTTTACCATGGCGAATTTCTGATTCCGAAAAAAACAAGCAAAGATCAGAAATTCTAATTTATTGAAAAAAATCTCCTAAAAATTTTTTTTAGAAAATTTTTGTTTTAAATTGGTTAATTTTTAGTATATTTATTTCAAAAAATTATTTGTTAACTTTTAATCAAAATTTAAATTTTTTAATGATAGGAGATGATCATTACAGCTTAAGGATCAACTTTTCTAGATATATAATAACTTTTAGGGTAATAATTACAATAAGTTTAAAGAGATATATTTTTTAAAATTCCTTTTTACCAAGTCAAAAACCAATAATTATATTAAAAAAAAGTCATTATTTAACCCAAAAATATTTAAATAGTATTGAATTAATCATTAAATATATAATACTAAATTTTTGTACTAAATTTTTTCGATTATTTTTTTTAAATAAAATGCATAGCATTAATTGAATAACTCATGTTTTTAAGATAATTAACGCACTTTAAATAAAATTTTCAATATTTGAAACTCCAAATTTGATTAATAAAAAATTTAAAATTTTATTCATGAGTTTTTAATTTTTTTAAAGGTCAAAAATAAATTTTAATATGTGGGTAAATTTGTAAAAAATAGCATCATATTAAGATATAAAAAAATTAGTAAGTAAAGTCTATGTATTAAAAATATTATGAAAATTAATAAATAAATACCAATAATAATACCATAATGATTAAAAATTAAGACTTAAGTTATAAAATCATAAAAAACACTACCTAAAGTTGATAATATATATATTCTCAATTCTTTGAAGTGATATAACTTTTAATTAATAGGGTATATTTAAAGCTAAATATTGATATAAGTTTGCATAAATAAGAGATGGATGTAATATATTTACTTATAAGTAAAAAATATATTGCACACATTCATATATGAAAACCCCTAAATATATGATTAATATAGAAAGCAATAACATCTAATTATAATTAATGAATGAATGAATGAAATAAAATAACTTTTTATTTTTGATTATTTTTGCAGAACTCTATTCTAACCATATCGGTTCATATTATATATATTCAAACTAAAATTACTCCTTTTTTATTATTATTTATAATCAACTTTAATTTTTAGAGTTTTTACTAAATAATTATGAATTTATTAAACATAAAACTAAAATATTAAAAATATCTCTAATAAAAATAAAACTATTAATTTTTTTTTTAAAAAAATCGAGTTCTTTTAAATAAAATTTATCAAGCATTGTTTTTTGGAAATTATTTATATTCAAGAGGTATAAAAATCCCTCATTTCTAGTAATTTTAAATGTTTTAAAATTTCAAATATTTTTTTAAATCATTTTTTATAGTTGAACCAGTTTTAAAAAAACATCAGTTCCTGTTCACTCCTGAAAAAAAAATTTCCAAATATATTTATTCCTGTAACTAGATTTTTTTTTCTGATTTATGTATTATCCACTTCAGAGTATTTTTAGGAGGGGTTAAGGGAGGGGGGGGTAAGTGTAATGGGGGAAAGAATTCCCATTTAAACCTTTAAGAACCTTCGATGAAATTTTTTTTTAATTAACTTAAATTCAAAAAAATAAATTACTAACTTGCATTTAATGGCTATAAACCTCACACGATCAAAGCAGGGAAAATAAATTAGACAAATTAATATTAATTTATGGCTTTAATTTAAACTTTATACTTAATGGGCTATTATTCAGTAAAAAAGACACAAGATTCTATTTTTTTGATAAAAATTGTATCATCTTGTATTTTATTGACCTAAAATATCGCTAAATCACTCAAATTTAGAGCATATTTTTATTGATTTATTGCAAAAATCAGACAATTTTCGTGTCCAATTTAATATTCTCTAAAAAGGAAATTAAAATGTATTTAATTAATGTGTCATATTTATCGATTAATCTCTAATATTCAGTATTGTTAGAGTTTTAGGTTTTAGAAGCGTGTAAAAAATTTAATGTTTAAATTTCTTCTTTAGAAAATAATTTTTTTAAAATTAATAGCCAATTTATTTTTGGTCTTGATTTAAAATTGGGTTTGAAAATATGCATCTTTTGGACTCTTTCCAATATCAGAATTTTTTTTATTAAGTAAAAAATTTGAATAATAAAATTTAATAATTATAAAGCTGATAATTATAGAAGATTATTCTAGCTCCAATAAGCTTTAAAAAATTTGCAATTATAAAGTTTCATTTTTAGTTTGATTTTTAAATTACTCAATATAGTTATGCATTATCCAGTAAACTATTTTTTTAATTGAGAAAGCAGTGAAATTTTTATAAAAAAGTATCCTCTAAAAAAGAGAACCTTCCATATTGCAAACATAAACATCATTTGAAATCATTAATTTTATTAAGCAAATATACTTGTACAGATTGAATAAAAATAAAAAAATAAACAAATAAACAAATAAACAAATAAACAAATAAACAAATAAACAAATAAACAAATAATTTTATTTATCTTTTAAATTTTCTTTTTCAATAGATTATTTTAAAATAGGTCACATTTATTTTTAGATTAATGTTGAGAAGATTAATAAATACTAATAATTATCAGTAATGATTTCAACAGATATAAAAATAAAAATACAAAATATTATATTTAATAACATTTTTTCCGTATAAAAACATTAGAATCAAGGTTATAAAATTTGCGATTTAGTAAAAAAAATACTACTTATCTTAATTTTTCTAATATAATACATTTAAATATTATATATTGAGATAAAATTCGTTTATAAAAAAGAATATTTGACGATAAACCTATTGCAGCACAATCAAAGCAGATTCTAATATATTCCTCTTAAGGGGATTTTTTATTATTTTCTCTTTTTATCAATAAAATATATAGATTTACTGAAAGAAAAGATAGATTTTAAACGAATAATAGGTTTAAGAGAACCTAAATTTCATTTTTTATAAACTTTAGATTATCATACTTTATTTATCTTTTGAATAAAAAAACTTTGATAAAATACTTAAAATTGTTTTGTAAAGTTTATAAATACGAATGGAAACTTTTTTTTATATTTTTAAAAATGATGATATGTTTTTATCCAGAGATAATCATCATCGCATGATAAATTCTTATAAAAACTTTCTTTTTTATACTTTTATAAAAAAATATATAATGGAAGCAGGAAAAAATGATAAGCTTTAAAATATTTTAAAAGCTATAGATTCAAGTAAAAAGCTTCAGTGGATTATTTTTATCAAAACACAGGAAATTGAAATTTCTGCAATAAATCATTCCCAAAATTAATATGTTGGGGTTTTTTTGAAATGATATGTATGAATAAATAAATCCGATGGAAGAAAAATTCGCTTTAATCAAAAAAATATTTTAATTTGCATCACATTTTGTTTCAAGCTGGAAAACGGGTATAAATGATGTTATGGTAAATGTATATATTTAATAAAAATTATTATAAAATAGTACAATACGATTGTTGAAAATTAATGGGTCAAAAACAAATATTTAGTGTTTGGATAGGTTATATTATGTATCATTTATCACTCAAAAAAGCTTTTAATCTATCTTATATAATAATAAAACATGATAATAATTGAATATCTAATAATGATACAAATATATCCACCACCAAAGATGGCTCCCGAAGATTTTTGGGATAAGAAATTTTCTTAATAAATATTTTAGCAGAATCAGGCCAATTTAGATTATCAAATTCCTGATCTATTAAAAATTCAAGATGAATTTTTTTTTTATAAAGTGATGTTGTTAATAAATTTATTTAAAATATTACTAAAAAATCAACTTTAAATATATAAAATAAAACAGAAGCATTTAGAACAGCAAAAAGATGTACCGAGGTAAAAAATTTACTTTTAATTTTCTTATCTTTTTCACTATTCTTGAAATATTAAATAAAAAATTGGATGATAAAAAATTTAAATTTTTTTTTAAAATTAAAATAATATCATAAAGAATTTTCAGGAAATTTCAGAGGTTTCATGGCAAGATTTTATCAAAAATTTATTCTTACTTAATCATATTTAATTATCTAAAATTAATTATTATACTTATTATAAACTTTTTTTACAAAAAAAAAGTATGCATATTTATTTTAAAAGATATATAAATAAAATAAAGGCGCTTAAATAGATTTATGTTTCAGTATTAGGACCAAAATTATTGCTATTTAATACTAATTTAAAAAAAATTTGATAAATTTTTTTTTAATATTTTGTAAAATATTCAAACTAAAATTAAAATCACAATAAAGTTGGAAAAAAGAGTAATAAATTCTTTTCAAATGTAGTTAAAAAAATAATTTTGAATCAGAGTAACAAAGAAATATTATTACTAAAATAAAAATAGAGACCTGAAAAAATTTTAAAAAAAAACTCGAAATTTAAATTATGGTTAAATTTTATTATATATTAGAGGAATAATCGTAAAAAAGCACCCATGATGGTAAAATTGTTCAATTAAAAAAAGAAATTTTATTTACTAATAACCCCCCCCCCCCAAAAAAAAATATTATTATCTAGTTATTATTTAATTTATATGCAATTAGCTAATTTCAGTTCCCGAAATAAATAAACCTAATATTTATTAGCTTATTTGCAAAATAAACTATGAGAACATGAAAATATTTTTACGTCATTCATTGAAAAATTATACAGATATTTCGAAATAACTGGATTAATTTCTTATTAGTAAAAACTGGTATTAAATATCCCCAGTTTTTTCGAAAAACCACCCATTTTTTCGATAAAAGACCCCTTTAAAATATCATTCAATCATAATTAGAAAAAAATTGTTGTTTTTTATCTTTTACGAGTCCAATAATTATTTGAGATTATATTTTTTTATCTGTATTTTCTATACAGAAGCTCAAATTAACGCAATTATTTATGGTAGCCGAAATTATAGAATCTTGATAAATCTTAGTATTATTTTTTAAATTAAGCTCTAAAAGGGACAATTTTTGAATATATACAAGTAATTAAGACTGATCATTATATCTGATATCAAGTAGTTATTTGTCATCATATAAAATTATTTTAAAATTAATTTAAAACTATTGGTTTTTTTGTAAATTATTCTCTTAAAATGGTTTTATTATTCATTATTTAAAAATCAATAATATTTACTTTAAATCTCCAATTAATAAATGAATGGGATCTTAATTAATAGATAGAGCTATTAGTTAATAATAGCTGAATTTATGTAATTTCCAATTTATTAAAAAATTATTAGCTTTATACCCATCTAATCAAAATAATTCTTGTTGGAAATCCCATTAAGCGATGATATATAGAATTTTAAATAGCTAATCTCATTATTAAACAAGCCATTATTGTTTGAAAAAAATCGCTTTAAAGAATAATCGACGCATTTAAAATGTTTTTTTGATTTAAAGATATTCAGAAGTTTTTTTTTATTTGGGGGTTTTTATCGTTTTGGGTGGTTGATTAATATTATTATTCTATTAATAATATAGAAAGTATTTTGACAGAATAAATATATTTGAGTTAAATCATTATCATCTACCCATTTTAGGGGCTAAATTATATATAAAAAAATAGTAACCAAATTATATGCCGCGATGTAAAACTTAAGAAATTTCGCATTAATTTGGATCCGCATAAAAGTTATAAATAATAGATTTTAACTCTTTTTTGTGAAAGATAATTTTTTTTATACAAATAGGAGAGTTATCTATAAAACTACATACATTTTGTAGTCCATTCAAAATTTATGAAGATATTTGAGAAATTTTAATAAGGGATATGTTTTATTTTATAAAATCCAGGCTAACATATTAGGAGATTTATTTTATAATTCAAATATTTCTAAATTCTAATAGAAATTATTAGAACTGAAATATTTAGGGACATCTAAAAATAATATATAGTTTTAAAATGTGACTATTTTTTTATAATACTTACAAAGAAGAATCGACTAAATTAAAACGTATGAAATACCATGAAAGTATTAATATAAATTCAGAAGTAAGAATAAAATGTCAATAATAATAAAAATTGATTTAAAAAACCGTTATTTTTTTTTCAAATAAAGAACTCTGTCTATAAAGGTTAGTTTACTGATTTTTTATTAAAAAATTTCAAATAAACGAAAAAATGGCTCCGAGTTAATATTTTTTTCCTTAGAAATACAAAAAAAAAGTGATATTCTGTATAATTTGTTATAAACAAAGGTAAATTGGAGCTAATTACAAGATTTATAACTCCTAATTATATAAATAAAACATAGCTTCCAACCAATTCAAACCCGTCGGTCAACATCCTAGCTAATATAAATGTAATAAAAATAATTATATATGTATAAAATATATTTTAGGTTAACAAATAGCTGATACATATATAATAATAATAATAATAATAATAATAATAATTTTTATTTTATGATAAGGATATCTGTATTTTGATTAAAAATTAATAAAACTCGCCATTAACTGTATATAAAGTCTCTCAGTTAAATATAATTATACTGTTTATTTGTAAAATTTAAAAAAATCAGTTTTTTTTCAATGTTTTAAATAAGGAAAACCCAGTGTCAGTACTATTGAATCATTGCACATTTCACCAACTGTAATAACCAACTTTTTTTCATAATTAAAATTTTTGAGCAAATAGAAATTGTTAATCTTCCAAAAAGATTCAAATTTATGTCCATTATATCTCATAGGTTGGACATATTTTGTGTTATCATCTTTATTGGATAATACAACCGAACTTACAAAATAAATAAAATTTACGTAAAAGTGAACTTAATACTAAATTTTTTTCTATATAATCACGGCAAGTACAATAGATAAAATCTTTATAATCTTTTCTTTTGCAAAGGTACTCTGTCAGCTTGAAATATTTTCATATATTTCAAACCTTATTTTAAAAAATCATAAATCGAAATTTAAAACATGAGTCCAGAAGCTTTACAGATTATTAAAGAGCTTTCTGAAAAGTTTGAAAAACTTTTTCTCGAAAAAGCCGCAGCACAGGAGCCTGAGAACCATTTCTTAACCACAAAACCCCTAAAACCGATCTGCGGGTCTATCCAAAGCTCATTGAGGTGCTCCCCTCAATCGAAGAGAATTTCTTCCAAAATCTTTTGATGAAAGAAGAGAAAAGGGACACAATATACGCGTACCTAACAAGTATTTATATGGAATAATAGCCACAGCCGCTAAAAGATCCAGCTTCAGCGATAGTGAAGAGGGCCGAAACCACCCTATATGGGATTGTGGTTTCCCTAGCACAGGCTACAAGATCGATCGACTTTTACGTGCACCGCATTATCCAGTAAACTCTGGGGCTCACGGTCGACGACCCGCACATCCTTTTTTAACATCGTGAGGGTCATATTGTCTGAATTTGTATCCACTGTCACTCAAGGACCCGTGGAAAACCTCGCAAAGGTTTTTATTTTCCAGGGAAACCTGATCAATTGATTGAATCCATCACCAAGTAGCTCATGGACCAGGTGAGGCTGGATGCCCTAATTGCAAGCAAAAATTCTGAGAAGCGCTCCAGGATCCACAATCCCTTTCGGGAGCGCTAGCATGTAGGTACTAAATACAATAAATTCAGCAAGTCTGCCCCGGTGCATAATACCGAAGTTGCTATTCCGACCACCGCCACAAACAACCATCCGCAGTCTGTAAATTTTTGCGGGAGAAGACGTGGCCGCGGAAGGGGGTCCCAGTAGGGATCCAATTAGGCCCCCCAGTAGTGGGGCGCCTCGCGATTTTCCTGCCTGAGTATATCAAACTCACGTACAACACGTGGGTCAAGAAAATCGTGGAGAATGGGCTCAAGATCCCGTTTAGGAATCTGAACCTGTAAAAAATAGCTTATGAGGAGATCAAAACAAGAAATTTTATATTGGCATTCTGTCTTTCTTCGCTCGACTCCCTTTCACTACAAAAAGACTTAGCAGGTTTGGTGAGGAAGCCGATGCACAAATTTTTTTGGTGCTCCCCCCGCCATTGACGCTCTATCCGTTGCGCAACAAGCGGAGGATCATCCCAGGGGCCCGTCGGACCCTGAAAAAAGAGATCTTGCCGCTCTTGACTCAGAGAGCCATCGAGGAATTCCAAAAAAGAAATCCTTGATTCTACATCCACCTCTCCGTAATTCCAAAGAAAACGGGTGGACTAAGACCAGTACTAGACCCAAGGAGGTTGAATCTGCACGTAAAGCAGAGAAATTTCTAGGTTTAATCCCTCGCATCGATATGCAAATAAATTCTACGGAAGGATCACATGAAATCATTAGATTTGGAGGATGAGTTCATGCATATCTTCATCCAAGAGTCTTGAAGAAAATACTTGAGATTTATTTGGAACCGACAAGCATATCAGCTCAGAGTGCTTCCTTTCGGACTATCGCTGAGTCTTCATACGTTCACGAAGATCCTTCAACCAATATTTTCATATGCGAAAGCACAAGGAATACGTATTTCATTTTACCTGGACGATCTTCTCATCCTTGGGACCTAGAAGCAACAATGTGTGGTAAACACGCATCTAGTATACTCATTTCTAAAGGGTCTTGGATACAAAATCAAGTTGGAGAAGTCAATCACGAATCCTTCCAAATCGATTACACACCTGTGAATTGTGATCAACTCGCGCGAGATGACACTCAAGGTACCTCAGGAGGGAAGCCACAAAGATCATGCGAGCTGGGACGGTGACATTGAAATGTCTGGCGAGTTTTATTTGGAAGGCACAGACCATGTCTATAGCCCTCCTGCCTGATCGATTGATGTTGATGATGCTACTAGAGTTGAATAACAGCTGCCTCTCTATGAAAAAATCATGGACATCGATTGTGACACCGACCGAGCCAAATATCGATAATATATTATTCTGGATCAAGCAATTGAAATCGTGTAATAGGCTCTCCTTCCTTCCGAAGAACACATAGCTGGAAATATTCACCGATTCCAGCGACACGGCTTGGAGGATATTTTTAGGCTCTCTATTTTACTCGGGATTGTGGAGTCCCTCGGAGCTGTTGATTCAAATCAATTCCAAAGAATTATTAACAATATTGTTTGCGCTCCAGCTCCGAAATTTTTCCTGGTGCTCGGTATTAGTCTACTCAGACAATACCGCCACATTAGTCTACGCCAGAAAGTTTGGTGAGAAGATTCTTCAGAATTACTGAAAATAGTGAAGGAAATATGGAACCATTGTCTGAGATCGAATAAACGCCCAAAAGTCACGTTCTTAAAATCGAAGATAAACCCCACAGACGCACCGAGCAGACTGGCCGCTCAGACAGAATGGTCACTATTGGAACAGGAATTTGCAGTAATTACGAGACTTTATTGGGTAAACGGCATGGATCTGTTCGCCTCGAGGGCGAACAAAAAAGTGGGAACCTATTAAATTTGGTTACCAGACAAGCAGTTCATCGGCCAGAACTTCCTCTCATACAACTTGTCGGGCTGGTCCAACCCTTACTGCTTCCCACCTTGGAATATGATCGCACAAGTGATTATGGAGGTGAGACGGGAGTAACTGACAATCATACTGGTAATGTCGCTGTGGAAAAATATGATATGTTACCCGGACCTCCTGCAATTATCTGTAAACTAGACACTGTTTCTATAACCAAAAGCAGTGGTCCCAGATCCAAATGTGGAAAATATCCGCTATCCAACAAATGAAATAGTACTTGATGACATGGAGGATCAGCGGAGCATTCTTAAAGCACAAGGTCTCACAGATATAGCCATCAGTCTTATTTTTTCAAACCAACGATCAGCGAAACGTCGATCCCGATTCCATTCTACTCACAACAGTTTCCAGACTGGCGCATCAACCAAAACGGTGGTTAACAGATCCAAGCAAAAAACGTCCTCAAATACTTGGCTAATATCTTTACTAGCATAAAGCTCAATTTTAATACCATAAAGGCTTACAAATCTGCAATAATGAGCTTGGTATCTGATTCAGTAGACATCTACAATGATCCATACCTGAAGTAATTTTTCAGTGGGATCAATGACACCGAGATAAAATCCTTCTTTAGATCTATGGTTGATATATCCCTAGTACTATTAAAATTGAACGTATGGGGGAAGATTGAGGAGCTGAGTGTCTCGCATCTAAATTCTAAGACATTTTTGTTCCTAGCACTGTGTGGATTCCTTCGCGAGAGCGACATACACCCCATCGGTGATTCCAGAAGCGCGATAAATAACGCGGTATTAAAGATAATTATAGTAGCTCCCAAGAAAAAGTGTAATGGAAAACCTATCGGGCATCCACGCACAGTTAACAAGCACTCTGATCCTATATTGCGCTCTGTACTAGCATACTCCGAGTAAAAAAAAGAATATTGCGTACGAGTTTTGTCCGACCCCGCATGCAAAAAACAGCGCTATTATAGTTAATAGATTGTTCAGAAAAGTTAAAGATAAAAACCACCCATTGTCAGTGGATAGAATTGCCGGGGATATCCACAATTTATCTGGACTTATCGTGAGTCCTCCAAAAACCCTTATTCCAAAGACACGGGCAATTGGAGCGACTTTAGCGGCTAAATCAGGTATATCGGCAGATAATATCGTCTCCCATGCGTTCTGGTCAAGTTAAGACATGTTCAACACTTATTACCGATTAAACCGTAACACCCAGGTGAATATAATTTCAGTGGTGCTACCTACGGATTAACCTAATATGTCCACCTTATGAGATATAATCTATTATTAATCGAGCCCTTTATGGTCAAGATTAATTAGTATTATATGAATAGGTTGGACATAATAAGTTCCACACACCACACAGTACACCTTATTTACCTTTCCAAAGATTATAAGGATTCTATTTACTGTATTTGCAGTGATTATATAGAAAAAGAATTAGTATTAAGTTCACTTTTACGTAAAATTTATTTGTTTTGTAAGTTCGGTTGTGATACCCAATAAAGATGATAACACACAATATTTCCACCCTATTAATGTAATATTAACTAATCTTCACCATAAAGGGCTCAATTAATAATACATATCTTGATATTTTATTTTAAGTGGTCAAAAAGTAGTTGGAATTTCCATTGGTTGAAATTTTAATAGTTCAATAGTCTCTTCACTGAAAAACATATTGGTTATTGGAAAAATTAAAAAAATTGTATCCTTTATGAGATCCAATAAAAGTAAAACCTCAATTATTTTTAACAATGAATTGGAAAATAATAATAAATTTCCCAATAGAACGAAATATTTGCTATTTTGTATTTAAATTTCTAGTTTAGTATCAAAAATACAAATTATTTTCAATTTTGTATTCCATTGCTATTTTTACATTCAGATGCTTAAATTTGTATTATTATGATTATTAAATTTTGCATAAGAATATTTTTAACCGTCTATTAGACACAAAATTACATGAAAAAACAGATGGAAAAAATTATTCTAAGTAGGAAAGCTATTATATATGATTAGAATTTTAGATAGATAAAAAAAACCAAATAATTGTACAAATAACTACTATAAAAATAATAATTTTTGGAGTAATATAATTTACTGGCAATTAAGTTAAGTTTATTTTTCAAAAGAATTTAAAAATATGCTAAAAAATGAAGTGAAATAGCATTATTAATCCTAAATTATTAAGTTTAATTCTTCAAAATTTATTCTGGTATAAAAATATCAATAATCTCATATATTTTTTTTATTATAATTCAAAAGTAAAATATCATATTTTAATCGATTAAAATGAATACAGATGATATATATCTTAGCTCTGATACATTGCAACAAACAAAATAAAAGCATAATTTACTAAATTTATATTTATACGGATTAGCTTTGAAAATAAAGGTGTTTTTTTTTTAAAAAAAAAATGGATTTATTTGTTTGGATATAAGAGCGCATGATATTATCAGCATCCACTTTTATCAAAAATAACTAGTTTCAATTTTACGAGAAAATTTTATAACATCTATTATTAATTCTTTTAGAATTAATAATAGCTAGATAAAAAATCCGTCACTTTTATTTGATAAAAAATAAGTTATCAGATTGAAATTATTCATTTTCTTTTATAATAAAAAAAATTTGTGCTTCAGGACACCTATACAGTATAATTCTATTTTTAGTGGCTATTAACAAGCTCTATCTCCAAAAAAAATATATATATATTTGGATTTTACGGGCATAAAATATTATTGTGTATATTAATAGAATTCAATAAGAAAACTATAGAAGAATGATTATTTTAGGACTAGTGATATCTAGATGGAGCTAATGGAAATTAAAATTTAGATAAATTTTGATTCTTATATCTTTGGATAATCAAAATAACTATTTAAACACAAATAAAATTTTGATATTTTTTTATTAAAATAAAAATCTGATAAATTTTCCTTTTTAAACTTTAAATACATCTTTTTATTATTAATTCGGGAAATAACATTTAAGTTATTAATTTTGGTGTAAAATTTCTTAATATAGCTTGAATAAAGATATCTAAACCTAACCCCTTAATTTTATACACTACAGGAGTTTCAACTAGACAAGTGTTTTTTTATAATTAATAATTTAAAAATCAATTATCTAGAATGAAAAATTCAATAAACTTTTATCTAAATGAACATAATAGAAAGTCCTATTGATATATTTTAGTTGAAATTTAATGTTTTATGATCAATAACTGTATTAGAAAAAAAAACTAATATTTTTAATTATTATAAAACAAAAAATCATTTGGAAAGAAGTAAATTTAGATCTTTTTTTCGATTGAATGGGGTTTTTTTACTATTATAATTAAAAAAATTTAAAAAAATAATTCCTTTTTTCTATATACGTAATATATTAAATGGGTTAAAATATGATATTTTAAGTTAATAGAGATGTATAAATTTCTAATAAAATAAACTATATTTATGGTCATTCGATAATTTCTTACAACTTACAATTAATTAATATTAAAAAGGTACGTATGAAAAATTTATAACAATTCATATTATTTTCTGATATGGCATTTTTTTCAGTAAAATAACAATATTTTTAGCATAAAACATCTCTTGTGAGACACAATTATTAAAATTAATTAAAAAAATAAATTTAAGTTTAGATTGATAAAAATATTTAGTATTTAACTAAATGGGGAGGGTGGTCTATGGAAAATTTTATTCTGCAATAGCGATTTTTACAATAAAATAAAATAATTTTAATTTTATATTTTTGATAATCTTTTGGAATATATATATCATATAACCTGTAAAATATCCCTGTAAAGTAAAAATTTCATTATAATATTTGCTTAAATTTTTATTCAATACCGTTCTAAATAATAATTTGTTATAATTAGAGGAATAAATGGAATAGAAAAAGAAAAATTCCAAAATTTATCTAAATCTTATCAAAAAATAATCTAAATATATTTTTTTTCAACAAGAGATAATATAATTTTCAATAATATTTTTTTAGATAAAGTTATTTAGTCAATTAGATTCTAATTTTTTAAAAATTTTGAAGTTTTTTTGCTCTATGATCATTAATAATTGAAAATAAAATATTTATAAATGATTTTATTTATTTATTTCAAAATTTTAAATTTTAAATTTTAATACCCAAGGAAAAATATAATCGATAAAAAATTATTATAAAAATCAAATACCTTGAATGTTTTAAAATTTTATTTTTATTTACCAAAAAATTAAAAAAAAGTCCAAAAAATTCAATGTGCTAAGAAAAAATTCCCAATTTATATACAGTTAAATAAAATCAGCATATTAAATTCTGGATATAAAAATAGTTTATGATTTGATATATTTTTAATTTTCCAAACTTTATTTCTATAAAAGGCATCTGTAAAAATAAAATGAAATTTAATTTTAAAAAAAAACAATTAAGCGAGTGAAAAGTAACTATTTTCTCTAAATTGTTAATGCTGTGAATTTTTTTTCTTAAAATATAATGGATATTTATTATTATAATTGGTCTAAATGCAGTTTTTAAAAGTTTTTTTTATATCCGAAATTCTAATTTATCAATAATAATAGATGATACGGGAGTTTATTGATTTGAAGTTGAAATTTGATTAAGATCTTTTTAATCAATATTTTTGATTTAATGAATTGATGGTTAAAAGTGATTTGGAAAATATGTTAAAAAGATTTAGGGGGTATTATTTTGGATAGTATTACAATATAATTGCCTATAATTTACACAAATAAAAACATGAAAAAAGAAATTATTAAAAAAAATTCTTTTTTATTTTATTTTCATAAATAATATTCAAATTACCTTGAATTATCTTGAATTAATTCTATTTTGACGAGTTTTGGTGATTTTATTTTAACTTCAAAGTAAATTTAATATATTTTTAAAATAATTACTCAATAAAAATAAAATTATATTTTAGATTTATTTTTATCTGAATTAATTACTTTTTTAGAGGATGATATAGGTATCAATTTTTACAAATATCCCGTTTTTATTTTATAAAAAAATGAAAGCGAGTGATTTTTCTTAAATTTTTTTTTAAATTTTTTTATCTTCATTCAATTTTTAAAATAATGAGAAAAATTGAAAAAATGAATATCTCTCTCTTGGTTCTGAGAATTTCAACTTAAATATTCACCAAAAATATTATTTTAAATATGATCATTTTCGATAGAGAAAAATATTCATCTTCGTTTTTTATTTTTTATAATGCATATGGAGGCGGAACTATATGCATAAATTTTCTAACCAATGATATCTGAAATAAACAATTATTATGATAGTTTATTTTTTACTTTGCTGGTAAATTTTCAGTCAAATAAATGAAAAATTTATTATAAGTAAATAACCTAGATATAATTTTATAAAGGGGGAAAATTTTAACTTTCTTCCCGAGATTAAAAAATTGAAAATTAATTATGTAAAGTTTCATTATAAAGTTTTGGATTCAGATAATATTTATCAATTTTTTTTTCTTAGTAATTATTAAGGGAAGAAATAAATTGAAAGTATATTAAATATTAGAAATAGAATTTAAATTTATTTTATTAATTTCAAAAATTTAGAAAATAAAGTTTCTGTAAAGGGTGATACACCAAAAGATAATAACAATTAAAATAATTCAAATTTTGACTTAATGTTATTCCGTAATTAATATTAAAATTTAGAAGAATCGAAACACAAATAAAATTATTATTATTTTACAATTTTTTGTTAAATAAATGGGAAAAAATTTGTTTCATAAATACAAAAATAATAATAACGGATAATGATATGATATTTTGTTCTAATAAAAATAAACTGATAAATTTTATTTCCAGATTACTTCTCATAATAATATTTCCAAAAATGAAAAAAAAAAATCACTATCATTGATATTTCAAATGGAATATGCCTTTTAACCCTCTCTCCAAAAAAGTGAATTTAGACATTTTATAACAAATATTTATTATCTATGTTAAAATTTATTTTAAATATATATTATACCAGATTTATTTTAAAATTAAATTGTAATTTTATATTATGAACCTCTTGGAAAATTTAGCGGCTAATGCGATATAATATAATTTTTATAAATTAAACTATAAAAAATAACGACCTAAAAACTTTCCCAAAAATAAAAATGATTTACGTTATTTTTTTTTAGATTTAATAGTTAAAAATACGTCAATTTTTTTAATAGTAATTGATATTTTATTTTCATGGAATTATAATCAAATTATGCTTGATTATGACAATTAAAGCTGTAGTTTAAAGATATTGGTTTTAAATTGATTCAAAAAAGCCATTCAAAAACCGCTAATTCACTTCATAAACGCTTATTTTTTTATGAATAATTTATTTAAAACATAATAATACCACAAAAACTTTAATAAAATACAATGAAAGAGATTTCGAAAAAAAACCTCCTTACATCTATCTCATCAGCGACTCCGTACTTATTCGGTATTAATTAAGGGTACTTTAAGGATTAAAACTTTTTGTATACAATCGTGGAATCAGGTCACAGTACTGAAGACGCCATAACCAAATTAGGTCAAAGACTGGCCTTAATTTTGTGTTTTCTGGTGTTAATGACGTAAGATTTTTTTTGTAAAAAATGGATTGGATGTGAGATGATCGCTTTTTTCTAATATTATTTTTAGATTATCTTACTCTGGAGCATCAGAATACTTTACTATCAGTAATTAAAGTCAATTTAAATATTAAAAAATCGAGATGACCTGTATCAATTTTTATACTTAAACTTAGGAATAAATTTCTATTTGATCTCATCATAATGGGTATATAAAAAGTATCCTCTGATATTCCGAATATGTATGAATTTTGTAGATAAAGAATCTAATAATATTATTTGGTTTAACTAGCTCTCAAAATTATAAATAAAAGGTAAAATAGAGCCACCATTTCTCACATTGATATCTCTTTAATTGATAAAATAAAATAAATTCTCTAATTAAGGCCTAAAATTTTTATAAATTTCTGTCTTAATTAATAATCATTAAATGAACCTCTGAATAAAGGAATATGTCTAATATAGGATCCTAGTATTGATATTGATATAAAAATAACTTTACTACATGTTTTTGTCTTTATTTTTTGATTTCAACCCTGTTATTTTGCAAATTCACAGAAATTATTTATATTACTACATCCATTTAATAAAAATAAATTCAGTTAAATTTGTTAAATATAATGTGATAAAAATGAAAATATCAATATCTGTGAACTAATGAGCCAGTAAATTTTCAATATTTTAAAATAATTATTTTGATATTTAAGCTCTGTTTTTTTTTTGAATAGCAGATCTTTTATGTATTTTTTTATAATCATTAATATACGATGATTTTAATCTGTTTATTTGTTTTTTTTTCTGTTTTTTTAAAGTTATAATGTATATACAGTCTTATTTGCACTTAAAATCAAAAATAAATAGACTATATAGTATATTTTTACTCTTTTACTCTCCATAAAAAATTTTACTTTTAAAAAAATAATATTGAAATGAAAATCCATATATTTACTATCTTTTATTTAAAATAACCCAAATTTTTTATTTTATACATATTTCTGTTATCAAATAGAGTAAAAATATTATTTTTTTTTATATTTAAAATCGACATTTATTTATTATTCGATATTATAATTTAATAAATACATTGGATGGGGAAGGGGAAAAAAAATAAAACACTTTAATAAAAAATTTAAAAAATATCGTTAAAAAGTTAGGCATCAATAATTATATCATTACTTAAGATAATAACTAAGAAGGATTGTATAAGAACCAAAAAATCTCTCTATTTGGAAAACAAGGTGATAAAAAAAATCAATACTAACGGGACGTAGTAGTCCATTGTGTTTCCCAACCGTTGTACTAAACACATCATCACCATCTTAACTCCCACGATTGGAAGAAATCTACCGCTTTATGGTGAGGATATAGAAAAAATTATAAATCAAATGCGTAGACCGGGAATCGAACCCGGGTCTGCCGCGTGGCAGGCGGCAATTATACCACTAAACCATCTACGCGATATAAATTGAGATTTTTTTTATAAATTTATAGATGTTAGGATCAGTTATATTAAAGAGGCATATTTTAATACCACAGTATATTTCAAAGCCCACTATTTTGCCTAAAAAATAAAACATCAGATTTAAAAATCTCATAATTAGATATCACCTAGATGGGATTAATATTCTGCAGTATGTTAAATATGAATAAATAATAGCGACAAAGGTAAGAACTTCATATAAATACGAATTTATTTCTATTTCGACGGAAACTTAAGTTATTTTTATACATTTTTACAAAATATGGATTTCTCTAGGGTTAATTTTTTGATAATGATATATTTAATTATCTGATTTGGTTAACAAGAAATAATATTGTGTAATTATAACATAAATATTTGTTTAAAGCTTGGGCTAAAAACATTATATAAAAATATACGATTAATTTAAAGCCGCTATTTATAATTTGGTTTCAGGCTTTAATTTTTAAATAATATTTTTACAAAATGAAATGCTTTTATTGTCCTTTTTTATTTTTCAAAAAGCGTTAAATTTTTTTAAAATACTATCATAGCGTGAGTAAACATAGATTTTTATTCCTTTATATATATATTTTTTCTTTGAGTGGCTTTTTTTATTGGATTTAATTTTCATGAGTTCTTTTATAGTTATTATATCTAAGTAATAAGACTAACGACATGGTTTTATCGGATTGTTAAAAAAACAGGCTATAAAATCTCTCCTTAATTTGATAAGAATTATCAAAAATTTATAATTTATTTATCAATTTAGAGATTCGAAAATTCCCTCTGGGAACTATG
The DNA here is from genome assembly GCA_001953115.1 of Smittium mucronatum. Lineage (NCBI taxonomy): Eukaryota > Fungi > Kickxellomycota > Harpellomycetes > Harpellales > Legeriomycetaceae > Smittium > Smittium mucronatum. Next base: position 39,307 of record LSSL01000166.1, on the reverse strand, counting down.
TGATAAATTTTATTGTTTTTCGGATTAGGCTTGTATAAAACTTCTAGTTTGTTATAAGAAAATATCAATATTACCGGATTAATTTCACTCTTATATTCATCAAAATAGCACATAATATTAGTTACTTTGAATATATATTTTTCAAATACTGGGTTTTTGAAAAAAAAATTTATACTTAATTATAAATACTTGATCATATTCATACATTTTTATAAAAATAATTTTCATTTTACAAGCTTTGCAATTCAAATATCTACTTTTTATATTTCGGTTAAATTTCTCAAGAGCATTTTTAACAATAGAATCTAAATTTAAAGTTCTCGTGATAATTAAAAAAATTTAATAATTTTTTCTTTAAATATATTATATATAATATTCATTTCTATTTACTCCGAATATTTGATTTTAATCGGACTATAAAGAATTTAATTTTTTAAAAAAATAAAATTGTAAGCTAAAAATTTTAAATCTTTTTCTTGAAGCCTTCAATGGAGGGTATCATTATTTTTTTTATATAACTAAAAAAATGAGCCCTGAAATTAATTATAGTGCATCCTGAATTTAACTACAAAACTGTTTTTTTTTGTGAAGTTGGTTCTCATAAAAAGTCATTTGAGTTACTATACAATCATATATAATTGTATTTTTTATTCCTTTTAGCTCTATTTAAATCCTAAATATCCATATATATCTTTGATTTATATTTTTTATATTATTAAAATTTTGATTTTTCTATTTATATCAGTAATTTCAACTGAAATGATATGATATCTTATATTCAACGATCTAGGTAAAATACTTATAAAATTAAGATTTGATCGGATTTTTTAATAATTAATTTTTTTAAAATAGTATTCCCACATCATCTGGTAAAAAAATGGAATATTTGTAATATAAATAAAGTTTTTGAAAATCAAATATTAATATTTAATATTTTTCTTTTCAACATAAAGCTAATTCGACTCACTATTTTTATGTCTTGCAAATTTTCCAAGAACAAATAATATAGTAACCTCATAATAATGATTAATTTTCATTTTCATTTTCATTTTTTGGATAGTTAAAAATCATGTAAAATATATTTTTTTAATTATCTATATATCCGAGAGCTAAATTTTTTTTTCCCGGATATTCCATTGTTTAGTAGAAAAATTTCCATAAAAATCCAGAATTTTACCTCTTTGGTTTAAAGGGTAATATATCCAAATACAATAATCCGAGTTTTTATTAACAAAATAATATATAGAGCTATTTTTTTTAAAAGTCGTTACATCTATTGAGAAAATTAAATAGAGTTTTATATTTATTTCTAAAAAAGCAAAAATACTGTGCGAAGCTATTTAAAATCTCCTGAACCTTATTAATATTTTTTTTAGCATTTCCCTTGATTATAAAGGTATTGAGATATCTCATTATTCTCGATTAATCTTACATCAATTTATATTTCCTTGAAAAATATTTAGAACAAATTAATTGCATACAAATACATAGAATAATTTTAAAGATGCTTTGGCATAAATAATAACTTACCCTTAAAAAAAATTATCAAAAATTTACAAAAAATGATCCCATAAGATATTGAAAAATTATTTTAAATGATTTAGCAATAATTAAACTTCTTTTTCTCAAGGAATGAACTTAATATAAAAAACGATGTTTTTATAAAATTAAACGATTTTAGGTATGTATAAGACATTTATTATGAGAATCTGTAAATTTTATTTTTTTGCATCAATTTATGTATAATTAAGTAAAAACCTATCCTATTACATATCGAAACGATACTAAGCTTAATAAATGTTTTATTATTATTTGGTAACTCCAAAAAGAAAAAATCGTTTGATTTTTACTCCATTATTGTGTTAACTAAAAAAAATAACTATTATTTTTTAATATTTTCTGCATTTTAGAGCTTTTCATTTATTTATAGGAAAAATTTGAGATTTAATATCTTTTTTTTCATTATTTTATACCCTAATGTTAATTTTTTGTACCCAAATTTGTTGAAATCATACGAATAAAAAGTGAAAATTCCTCAAATATAATATTTTGGCTTTAATATTGGTGAATTTTGCGAAAATATAATAACCTAATTATGGCAAAATCACCATAATTTATCCCATCTATTTTATTAATTAAATATTTTAGAATTCATTAAAATAAGGAATTATAAATAAAGATAGAATAATTTTTTATTTTCTGGTCTATTTTTAGATAATTCAAAGGTTTTCATAAAATTGAATTGTTTTATTTGCAATAATTGTTTTTAATTGTAATTAGAGAGTTTTTTTTCAGTAGCATATCATTGATTTTTTTATATTAAAAACCGGTTTTTAAACCCTCAAAAAAATATAATGAACCAAATCAACAGGATTTGTGGATTTAATATATTTTTTGAGTCGGTTAAGTTATTTTCAAAAAAAACTCAAATTTTAGTGTATCGTGCCAGCTAAAAAAATTAAAGCTAAAAAAGAGTTATTATCCCTTTAATTTTGATTCTAATATATCTATCTATCTGTTTTTGTTACAGTTTTTTATGTTAATTTTTAAAGGTGATTTTTTTGAATAATTAATCATATCTAATTTTTTATGATTAATAATTTAGTTTAGTTTATTTTATTTTATTTTATTTTATTTTATATTAGACCTATGGAACCAATTTAAATTTTTTTCTTTGATATTAATTCCCTTCAATAGTTGGATCTATTTATAAACTAACCTTTAGAATTTAAGATCTTAGGAAATTTTCCCAATATTTTTTGCTACTCTTTTTGGAAAGAGTTATACAATGTAATTTATTATATTTTTATTTTTAATCCATTTTGATTGAGAAATATTTTTTAAATGGCTTAGAATTTTTTAAAAGCAAAATCCCAATATTTTAGTTTTATATATCGACAATAATATGATATATACTTTTCTTTATAAAATAAATTTTTTTTTTGATATATAATATATTGTAATAATAAATTACATAAGAGTATAAAAAAATTAATTTAATAAAAATTGGATAATTTCATAACACTATTTATGAGAATTTAAAATTAATATACCAATTTTTAGATACCCCAGGTCTGTTCCGATTTTAAAAAAACCCGAAAATGTACAGTTTATCATTAATTTGCTTCAAATAATTTCACTTGATTTTTAATTTCCGCATAATAATAAAATATAATAAACACGAAAATATAAATTTACGAAAAATAGAACTATTTTTTTAAAACTTAGAGATAATGGACATTTTATTTACTATACAAAGGTAAAACTAAAATGTTGATTTATTCGTGTTATTTATTTTGTTTGATAAGGTAAAACATATTTTTAATAGATTAAAACAGAAGTTGAACATAATATTAGATTTAATGGCAAAAAGGGAATTAAAAAGGAAGATATCTTTTCATATAGGCAAGAGTGGGAAATTATGGGAGATTATTTAATAAATAAAGAAACAAGAGCTGGATAAATAAATAGATTTTAAAATTCTCATGGAGTGTAATGGTAGTAATTTTTTTTTAATATTTCTTTTATAGCGATTTTTCTCACCTTTAAAACCAATTTATATCTATTTCCACTCCAATGAAACCATATGATACAATACTACATAATATATCTTATTTTTTTATTGGTTAAATTATATAATGATAATAAAAAATTATGATTGCAGATTAATAATATTTACCTATAATGTGAATTGACTTTTGATATGATAAATCACTAAAATTTAATATAGTTTGATTGATGTATAATATATATATATATATATATATATATATTGACTTTTCATAAATAAGGTGTGGGGGTTCCAATAAAATTAAAAATGGGAAAATTTTAAGGAAAATATATTATAAATGTTTAATGCAACTAAAAACTTTTTTATCCTAAAGAGATAATTTTTCGATATTATATACCACGTTTATCGGTGAATATGGGCAATGAAAAATTATTTTTTCTTTTTCATTATTTGCCTATATTTATAAATTTTTTTTTGTATATTATGTTATTAATAAATAAATGTAGTAAAAAAAAAAGATTTCCACTTCCTAAGTGGTCAAAATATCATGTTATAACACTTTATTATATAATAATTTGGCGTATAATATTAACTTTAATTGCAAAAAATAGACACATTGTTTTGAAAATAAATGAATTTAACACTCTATTCCCTAATAACCTCTTAAGAAGTTATAAAAAAATTAAATGTAAATTTTAGAACCATTTTTACGAAAAGAAAAAATATTTTTTTGCTTCTGGAGCGAAACTAGAGTCATAATTTTTTTATCGGGAGTAAAGAGGAAATTTTTTTTTTTCATGAATGGATCTTCTGGTTTTTATAACATAATTAAAAGTTTAAACTGTATAACCAAAATATTTCTAATAATAATAAATTTTATACAGTTTTATAAACTTTCAATTATTAATCAAATATTATAAAGCATCCAAAAAAAATTAGTCGAATTTTCTACTCAAGGAAAAATTTAATATTATTCTTATATCTATTTTTTTCAATCTTAATCAAAAAATGTAAATAGTTTCCCTATGACTGAGACAAAAAAAAAAAAATTTTTAAATGGTAGAATTAAAATTTTACTGAATTCACCTATTTTTCAAGCATGAAACATGACTCAGATCTTGTAGAGATATAAATATGGAGTCAAACGCCCAAATTTTAGAATTTAGTTTCTAATATTGCTTTTTTCAACTATCTTATCCTTTACCTTGCAATAAAACTGATCCTTATTTTTTTCATAAATCATAATTTACAATATAAAAATATTAATTCTTTAAATTCAAAAAGTAAATAAATACAATTTATTTAATAAAACATAAAATTTCAAAAAAATAATACCCATTATTTATTTTTTACAGAAAAAATACAAGCTTCGTTTGATTCAATTTGCTGGTCTCTAGGTGAAAATTTTGGATTAATAAATATGTGTAATTAGTATGATTTTTTTCTTCATAATATAATTATTTTTTCACAGTAAATATCTTTTTTTATCTGTAATTATTGAATTTGGCCGAAAAAAAAATTAGTCAAAATTTTAACTATTGAATTAAATTTAAAATTTAATAAATTTTTTTTATTTTGGAATATATATTAAAAGATAATTTAGACTCCATTGAAACTCTTTTTATAATTTTTTTTTTCTCTGAGTGTTGATTTAAACGGCTCTTTTTCTAGTAATGAATAATATTATTTTATTAAATGATCCCAAAGATGAGAATATATAGTTTATAATATATTTTAAACCCATTTAATATATATTTTTAAACTTGGATTCAATAATTTTAAATTTTTTTGACCAATTTACCTAAATGACTAGCAAAAAAGGTCTTTTTTTATTAAAGGGGCTTTATTACTAACCTAAATTTAAAATAAATCCTCATATATATAGTGTTGTTTAAAAAATAAACTATCACAAAATTGAATTTAAAAAAACAATTAATCCCTATATTTAGCATGAATAATTTATTTTTTTTGAGGAGTCAAGTAAAATTAATGCTTTTATAAACTTTGGATATCGTATTTTTATAGATTCTTGTAAATATTTTTTACTTTTTATGCATTGAAAATGTCTGATTTTAAAATGTGTAAATTTCAGATAACTCTCTTTCAGATGACAAAGTGTGAACAAAACTAATATTCCAATACATTTAATAGAAAAATGTACTGATTTCATATATACTGGTGGCTAATTATATCGGCTATTAAACAATAAAGTTTTAATTTTTCATAACCCTTTTTAATATTTAAAAACTCATATATATTATATATCAAAAAAATATGGTCCAAATATTCTCTTTTCGATTTATTTTAGACAATTCTAGATCATTTTTAGTACTATTATTGAGCATCATTTTTCCTTCATAAGATATAGGGGTTCAATTCATAAGATTTTTTTTTAATTATAATAAAAAAGGCATCACTTATTGAAAATAAAAAAATTTCATTTTCAGTAACCCAATAAATAATTGAATTTTGGATAAAGTATGATATTTGAGATAAATAAAATCCAAATTTAAACTTTTTTCTAAAAATAACTTATGTGACTATGGTTATTTTTCTGAAAATAAAATAAAAAATCTCTCAGAAATTTACCTCGAAAAATTATTGGCAATTCGTTGATATTATCTGATGAAAAGAATCTTAAATTTAATGAAACATATAAAATTAATATTTTGCTGAAAAATTCGATTTTTTTAGGTTCTTTTAAGATCCAAATATGGCTAATTTGAATCTCTAAGGTTTTACTAAAGTTATTAATTTACAAAAAAAATTGAACATCCAAATCTTTTATATGCGCTATTTTTATAGAATACTCCGTATTGAATTTTTTTTATTTTAATTTAGAATACATTTTTAAAATCACAAAATATTTAAATGATTATATTAAATGATATTTATTTTTAATGTCGAATTAATTGTATAAAAATTGCTTATAAAAATGTTAATAAAACTGCACTCTATGATTTAAAAAACATTTATATATCACGATAAAAAAATAAAGGATATTTTTAAATTTATAATATTTCATTTATCAGACATGATTTTTTTGATTTTTGATTTTTATTTTGATATTTATTTTTAGAGAGAAATATAAGAATTTTCTAAGAGATTGTTTCAAAACCTCCGATTTACTTTTTTGAAAATTACCTCCAGTATTTTTAAGCCTATATACAACATTTAAAATACTATATCCCAATATTTTGGTTTAATTTTAGTATTTTTACAAATTTAGTAATACACATCTGCCAAATAAAGGATTTTTTTGGTTTCTGAAAACCAATAAAAGTACATTTTAATTGATAATTCAGTTTTTTATCTATTAGAAGCAATTTATATTATTCTCGTAGGTTTTTAAAGATCTTATCAAGTATATCATCAACAAAATTATTAATTATTTTTTATGTGTAAATAAGATTTTTTCTAGTTATCCTAAATTTATTTCAGAATCTTACTAGTAAAATAAGATAAAAACAGATAAAAAGTGAAGTTTCCAAATTTTCAACTGTATATATAAGTACATCATTTTTTTGTTTTTCAGAAGAAAATTTTTTTTAATTTGAAAAACTCAGTAAAGATATTGAATGGTATTTTTATATTAATAACATATTTTTTGTTCAGATGATTTTATTCAACAAATAAATAATAAATTATTTTTCACCAAAATATTTATCTTTTATCAAATATTTTTAACCGAAATAGTAGTTTACCGAAAATACAAAGGACTATTTAATCCTATATGTGATGTATATCAGTATATCAGTTACTTTTATCTTTGTATTTAATTATTCCCTGTATAATTTTTAAGAGTGGGATGAAATTTAACCCCCCCCCCCTTTATTTGTATTTTTATTTGTATTTTAGTTTTTTCCAGCATTTAAATATTACAAATAAATTACCTATATATAAAAAAATGTATAATTTGCATTTAAAAAAGAAATCCAAAGATTTTCATGCTTATTTAATATTTTTTTAGGGGAAAATTAATTATATCGAGTTAAATGTATTAATGGACCCAATTTTTCTATTAAAAAAAACAATTGAAACGTTATATTTAAAAAAATTTCAATTTATGGATTTAAAAGTGACTTTGGAAAGTACTTATTGATACTAATTATTTAAGGATAAATCTTATACTTTTGTCCTAGTGGGAATAAAATCATGGCTAGAAAAATCATTAACACGAATTTGAAAAATAAATTAATCTATAATAAAATAAAACTTAATATTTCTTGAAATTTATTCAAATCCAATTAATCATTTCTTTCCAAAATTTTCAACATGAGTTTTCAATTATACTGAATGTTATATTTAATTTAAATTTTACAATGATAAAAAATTTGATGTGATATCAAATAAATAGTAATATATCCGATTACTGAGTATATGGTCGGCAAAATTAGGCTAATCACAAAAGTTTTTCTTATTGTTATCCCACAAAAATTTTATAACAAGACGCCCAATTTAATCACAATTTTGTATAAAAATTAGTCGTTCATTTAAAGAAATAATAATTCTCTATAATTTGAAAAAAAATCGAATAAAAAGTTTATTAAACTTTTGATTTAATAAACAATAATAATTATTTCGTTGCTGGCAAACTATTCCTCTCCAACATTCGTATAAAACCTTATATTAATTTTACTCACACTATCAAAAGCCCAAATAATATTTTTCGAATTATTGCTATTTATAATTATATTCATCTGAAACTAGGAGATTCGGAGTATATAATACAGAACGACAACGAAAGTTTCAAAAGACCAAACATCAGCAAAACGTATTTTTACTACAATATTTTAGCCAATTAAAGCAATCTTAGTTCATTTTTATGGTTTAGAGTATCCTTAAATTATGAATACACTTCTTCCCATCTTTTTATTATTCATAGAGGAAAGAAACAGCTTTTCGCATGAACAGATGTGAGATGGCGGGGAGGAATATTGAAATTTTAATAAAATAGCCGATATTTTCGATATCTTTCGATTATCATACAACAGTTGGATTTTTTACAGTTTAATTGAAATTTTTTTTATATCAGGACCATTGAGTAATAAAAAAGCAAATATGAGGGTTTTTTGAAGGGACATTTTACGACCATTTCCGTAAATCAGTTTTGTTTTTGTTGGATTCGATTTACGTTTTTTTTTAAATCAATTTTATTCCAAACCAGTGCTATAACTCAAATAACAGTTTTTTTTTGTAAAAATGTGTATATTTTTTTGAATTTGAACCAGAAAAGTTGTGGAGCTCTGATAAGCTGGTTCGAAAGTTGCTCAGGATAATTATACTTGAATTAAACCAGTCGAAATATATTTTCCAACAAATAGAAAACTTCTCAAAACAGCCTGCAGCCATCCAATTTAGCCAGAATTTGCCATTTTGGATTTTCACTTTGATCGTAAGAGTAATAAAAAATCTCAGTGGAATTTTCTATGAATGTGATTAGGCTATTCCACCATTATCTAATTCCAGGCCTAAAATCAAATTTGGTTCAGTGCTGAGGCATTTTTTATGTTTTTACGGGGTTGAGAAGCATCCAATAACTCATGTTTAATGTAAATCGAACACCAGATCTCGATTTCTATTGCACACAAAGATTAGACTATTTTCATGCCTCTGGTTTAATAGAATTAAATAGCGCCAAGAGGGATGGAAATTGGGCCGGGCGAATGGATATTGAGCGATTAAATCCAATGATGGTAGGATTTCAATCAAGATTTGTAAAAGGCAGGAAAAGCTAGACGATTAAAAAAACCTTTAGTAAGTGTAACGAATTTTAGTTGATCGAAAATTGAAAAAAATCCACCAATAAGGGTAATGTTAAGGTACTATGATTTTCTAACGAACCCTAAATAAAGTAAGCTAATTGGACAAATTCCTAGTATTAATACTCGAGAGAACAGAAACTCAGTTTACTTAATGGATTTAAGGAAGGAAGTTTCAATTTTAAAAGAGGCGAAACGTATATCTTTCGTCAACTTGAAAATAAAAGTTTCTTAACAGTTTTGGATTAACAAAAAACATGGCCAGTTCAACCAACAAGTTATTGAAAGTAAAAATTGCCCCCTCCTTGCTAAGCGGGGATTTTGCTCAATTGGCCAACGAGTGCCAAAGAATGCTAGGTTTCGGTGCCGATTACTTGCACATGGACGTAATGGACGGCCACTTCGTTCCAAATCTGACTCTTGGAGCTCCAATAATCAAAAGTCTCCGCCCACATACTAAGGGCTTCCTAGACTGTCATTGTATGGTCTCTAATCCTGAGCAATGGGTCGACGATTTCTCAAAGGCTGGTGCTGATTCTTATGGATTCCACATTGAAGCCACGAAAGACGCTGGATCTTTGATCAAGAAGATCCATGAAGCTAATATGCGAGCGTGTCTTGTAATCAAACCAAAGACTCCAGTTGAGGCTGCTTTGCCATATCTCAAGGACGTGGACATGGTTTTGATCATGACTGTTGAGCCTGGGTTTGGTGGACAGAAATTCATGCCTGAAATGATGCCAAAAGTGACTGCTATTAGGAAAGAGTTCCCCAATCTTGATATCCAGGTTGATGGAGGTATTGATTTGACCAATGTCGGCTTGGCTAGCAGTGCCGGTGCTAACGTCTTCGTCGCTGGTAGTTCCATATTTCATGCCCAATCCCCTAAGGATATGATTGCTGAACTACGTAAAATAGCAGAATCTAAATTGAACTCCTCATTGACTCCGAGTCAATTATAGATCTTCTCTACAACAATATGTATAGTTCAATTTTTGACATTAACCTTTCAATTCCATAATATACGCTATTAATAAAATTTTGGGTCAATTCACCTAATATCTCCGCAGATTTTTCTTTCTTATACTGAATTTCAATTTTTTAATCTTTTGATCTATAAAGAGTTTAATTTAAAATTAAAATTTGTAACTGGACTGATTTTTAAGAATATCGGATTTGAAGGGTTGGTATTAGCATTTAGAGGTTCTATTTTTTTGGATTTGAAAAAGGGAAAAACTATGAATCCTTATCATGTAAATTTTGGCAATTTTTGTTCGAGGCTTCCTATTTCTTTTTTTAGATCTAGATTAACTTTTTTATCTTAATCTATTGCAATAAATATAGATTCATGGTTCTTTTACCTTGATGTTTTATTGGTAGGAAATGTCAACAGAAAACACCATAAAAGGCGCAGAAGAAAATTCAATTTGGATAAGAGGAATGTAGAGAAAAAAGCAGGTGTTTACCCTCATTAATTTAAAAGCAGAGTATCCTTAAATGGATACGATCTGATAATTTTCATTTTTATTCCAAGTTCACGATTTGCTAAACTATGTGGTGCTAATATAGTTACATATTGTATCAATTAAGCTAATTATCTCTAAAAATCTAACTAATAGAAAAGTTATTCTGGCAGGGGTATATTAGTACCAGCATTGATAGCGTTTATTAGACTATTTTGCAAAAAAATTCAATATTTCTACTCCAGATATCCCGGGATAAGATGATATCAGCAAATTATTATCCCCTTTGGCAGAACCTTTATACTTCGCTAAAGTAGCGCTTCAAAATTTAGTGTTATCCTTTTCGAATTTAAAGTTTCTGATTGCTCAAGGGTGTATCCCTCAGCTGTGAGAACGCTTTGGATTTTTCAGATCTGGCCTTTTATTGTAATGAAATAGTGCAATCTTTGAATTTTAATGAGAATAATGTTGGGACCATAAATAAATGCATACAAATTTTGAAAGAGCGTTTATATTTGAGGGTGAATAAAATCAGTGCTGCCAATTCAGATCAGCTTTAATAATAATCCCCTACCCGCTTGGAGCAAATACCACCCATATTATTTTAAGCCAATGATACTGTGATATAATGTTAAATAAACACAGTAGACCAATTACACTAACAATAAAATGATGTTTTCATTTTGTAAATTTTGCGACTATTTGAAAAAAGTGGATTTGGTCAATAATTCTTAATTTAAATTAAAGGCTATTTTTTACAAGTCGGAAACATAAAAACTTTTTAATTAAGGATATTATCTTTGGTGCAGCTAAAATACCTAGTTCTATTTATTTTTGTTTCTGAGAAGAGGATCTTTAATTTTTGGAATTCGATTAGTACAATGGCAATAGAAGAATTCGATAGTCTCCCAGATAGTAATGTTCAGGTGCCAAATGCCGATAAAACAATGGATAACAATCTAATGTGGTAATATACACTAACTTTGACATTGATTTTTTTAAATACTTATTTGAAAACCATATTACCCGCCAACGTTGATGAAATTTATTGAAAGTCGTTCTTCCTACACACTAAAATTTTAGGGTTGAAAAATATAGACCAGCTACTTTAGAGGATCTGGTTTCCCAAACTCATGTGATCGATACTTGTAATTGATAGTTATTTTTAATTCCCAAAAAATTTATATTCATCGTACTGATTAAATATTTAGTAAAGAACTATATTAGCCAGGGAAGTTTGCCTCATTTATTGTTTTATGGACCACCAGGAACGGGAAAAACAAGCACAATATTGGCCATAGCAAAACAAATGTATGGTATCCATTTAAAAAACATGGTTATGGAACTGAACGCCTCCGACGACAGAGGTATTGATGTTGTTCGCGAACAAATAAAAAACTTTGCCAGCACTTCGAGCGGGTTCGGAATCGCTAGTATGGCTGCAGCTACATCTTCAGCCCCAGCCGCACCTGGTTTTTCTTTCAAATTGATAATTTTAGACGAGGCTGATTCGATGACCCAACAAGCACAGGCTGCATTGAGAAGGGTAATAGAAAAGTATACGAAAAATGTACGATTTTGTATAATATGCAACTATTCTTCCAAGATAATACCCGCTATTCAGAGCAGGTGCACAAGATTCCGATTCCAACCTCTACTAAAGGATCAAATAGTTGATCGTATGGACTATATTATCAAGAACGAAAATGTAGATATAACTATTGATGGAAAACAAGCTATCTTGGATTTGTCAGGTGGGGATATGCGTCGCGTTTTAAATATTTTACAAGCATGTTTTTTGGCATATGGAAAAATCGATAGCGAATCTGTATACTCTTGCACTGGTCAGCCAAGACCCCAAGACGTATCAAAGATCCTCGATTCTTTGGGAAGTGATGAATTTAGTACTTGCTATGAATATATCTTAAAGATCAAGTCTATGCGTGGCATAGCATTATCAGACATAATCAGTCGTTTGTCTGAAATGATACTTCAGATAGACTATCCTGATAAGGTGAAATGCTATTTGGCTTCAAATATCGCAGATATCGAGTACCGACTTAGCAACGGAGCCACCGAACTCGTACAGTTGTCTGCTTTGATAAGCACGTTTAAACTTGGGATCAACTTGGCAGCATCCTAAGCATAGATATAATCCATTTCTACATCCTGACCTTATAATAAAAGTTAAAATACAATATCTTATCATATTTATTTATATTTTTCTGTAAATGCCAAAACATGATTTGGTATTGAGTTGGATCTATCTTATTAATTTCAAAAATTTTTATCAAAGTTTATTTATTGGCCTTTCTAAAAGGAAAGAGGCTTAAAATGTAAATCAAGATTTCTAAACGCAATTATTCCTGATGAGGGAATATAAACAGAGAAAAAAAGCTGATTTTTAGAAAAAAAAATCAAGAAATCGAGATGTTTCTTAGAAAAAAAAGGGTGAAAAATGCGAGAAAGAGCCGAGAACCCAATTTCGGTAAATAAATAATGGAAAAAAAAAAAGGAATGTTAGTAATTTAATCTTCACTGACAGGAACGAGTTCGTCAAGAATCTTATTTAAAACTATTTTGATCTCAGTAGTTTCATCGCCTCTTAGCACATCCGACAAAAAGCTTACAGTTACATCCAACTGTACCTCTTCTAAAGCACCTCTCAGAATGCCGCAGTAAACATTAGAGTACCATAGTCCATTAGAGATGGCTTCAAGCGGCAATTCAACATTCTCACTAAATGGATTTTCAGGCAGAGATAAAGTACAGTTTGTGGAATCGATGTTCAAAATATTGGGTACGACGTTGAGGTACATTTTGAATCCAACTTTAGCGACAATTTCCATGACTGTTTTGAAATCTCGACAATTGCTCGATTTGAGTTGTGTTCGAGCAAGAAAATCATCGATTAAGCGCGTTCCCATATTGTAACCAATTTTGTCGAGTTGAGCGTTTACAGAACTATAATCTTCGTAATCCTTGATTAATTGAACGACCAAGGAACCGTAAGTAAACACGAAAAATTCGAGATTCTACATAAATTTAAGTAATTTATGATGTTGAATTTTATGGAAATTTTAATAGTTAGAGACAGGATATGGAAATGTGCGTTTTTTTCAAAAAAGATAAATAAAAAGACAGAATAAGAAAAGAAAAACTGGTTAAATAATGTCTTTTTAAATCTAGATTATCAAATTTGAAAACAAAATCCGATCTCTTGCATATATGTTTTATTGAAAAGAGACAAAAATGATATAACGTATAAAATAGCTCAAACAAAACTTGAACTCATCGCAAAACTAAACGAGGCATATTGTGCATGGATGATGAGAAGGGAAAAAAAGGATTAACGATGAAATAAAAAAAATCCAGAGCGACTTACAATTCTCTCGATTTTGGTTTTCCACACATCTTCACCGATCGCACGAAAATTCTTCGACATTTATTATATGATTTTGAGAGACAAAAGTTACTTTAACTTAGCTCTAAGGTTACCCAAAATAACAGATTTCTCAAACTGATTACTTAATTTTCTTGTAAATATTCTGAACTTCTAATTTTCATTTGCCATTGGTTTAAAATATAAAAAAGAATAAATAAACCAATAATATTTAGATAGAATATATAAATTATGATGGTTGGATAAACTGGATAGGGACGCGATGAATCAGCAAATGTATAGGACCTCACTAATGTAGTTGGAGACTGGAATAAATGGTGGTTGTTGGCTGGGGTTGTCCACAGGTTTTGACAAGCAGATTAGTATTGAATCCTTGAGTTTAGGCTCATTTGATCCAGAAAGATAGTAAATCAAATCGATCACTTTTTTTTGCATATACAATGGGAAATCCAAGAATGGACCATACACCGACCCTAAAAGATACAGAAGTTTAAAAATGAAGTTTTTATAAAAAACGGAAAATCAACTACAAAATAGAAAAAAAATGTACCAGACTGAGGCACAAATACATGGAATAGAGGCACTAGTGTCAGCACAAGCTTATCAAGCTTTTGGCGTTCATTTTGGAATACAACCTCAGAATTTCGGGCAACAAGACACAAAATGTCTAATATTCTCTATAATTATAAAGTGGATAACTGTTGTTTATGCTTAAAAAGAAAACATGTATTATTTTTTTTCGAAAAACTAACATTGGAAGCTTGTAGATTGGATGTTTTAAGAAACCACAATATTCTGGGCAATCCCAACAAGAATTCCTGGAGAGAATTAATTACATCCTTTGTGAATATGTGAGGGGAGTCATTGGGATACATGTTTCCAGATTTGCTAATCCTACTAGAGCTTATCCAATCCTATTGACAATGAAATGAAAAAATAAAAGAATGAGAACACAACGTAAAAAAAAAAGAGGAGAACAAACTAACCCTAGTTACTGAGAATAGAAAGTCTTGGGAAATATATTTGGTTTCCGAATCCAATCGACATTGTGCATTAAATTCAATTAACATCTAAAAATAAAAGTTCAAGGATAAATTAATACATAGCATAAGAGAGCTATAGAGAAGATGAACTTGGTAATAAACTTACGAGAATGGCAACAAGACTCGATTTCCCGTTGCTTGAAAAGTTAATGAACCGATACATCGCATCTAAAACCAGCCTGAAATCTTCGGGCCCTATTCGGCTGGAGAGCTTAGAACCATCTTTGGTTGGAGGTTTCAAAACTTGACCTGTAAATTCCATAACCGAATTTGAAAACTTTACAGAGTCTTGAAGAATTCCGTTCAATACAGGAGACTGCAGTTTAGGATGCATGGACGTTTGCACATATAATGATTTGGATAGTATAGATACAAGCTTAGATATAATCAAATTTGACCGAAGCAACAAGCTTTCCATCTCTGGATCGTGTACTATCTCTTTAAAACTCTCACCAAATGGAAAATAAACCATTACTTTTCTGATGAAAATGTATTGTTGATAGCTAATCAGTTCCTTAAGTAGCTATTTTTTACCGCCATCACAACAAAGACAGAAAATAAAAGGGGCTGTTAAGAATTTATTTTTTTATATAGAAACAATGTAATGCCGATATAGAATATTTACCTTATTTTGTATCTTGGAATTTTTATAAAATTCAAAAAATCCGAACAATTCAGACATGAACGAGGCATCATCAGCAGCTTCCCATAACAAACACATGATATCTAAACATTGAGAAATTATTTTAATCTCAACTACGTTAACTTTCCCTTTTGATTTCTTCTTGTGTGAATTATCGTGTGATATATTGAAAAGTGCAGGCGCAGTTTCTATCCAAGTAGCCTCCAAAAACTGGAATACGTTTAACATTACATCCATAGCATCGCTGAATTCGCCTGAATAAGTATCTTTCGATGATTTCAGTTTAAGATGCGATAATTCGCCAAAAAGATTTAGGTTTTTGAAATTCGAATTTTCAATTATCGTTTGTGACAATAAATTTGGAACTATACAATAATTCATATTTGCTGGAGGAAAATCGATACTTTCACCATTTCTGTTGGCAGCCAAGATTTGGAAGAGTTCAATTATTAAGATTTCGAAAAAATAAAGTAAAAAAAGTTAAGGAAAAAAAATTGGTATACTGAATCTAGGGATAAGTGAGTTGTAAAGTAAAAAACTTACAAAGAAGGGGAATTATATATTGGAGAAGCATTAAACATAGTGTTTAAAAACTTTGACAAACTGAAAAGTAACCCATATCTGCTCTAAAAAACAGGATTTATTAATAGAAATAGTCCAGTAAGATATTATACTATAGAAATCAACTTACTCCCTGAGACATTAATTGTGTCTTGACAGAGGCTAATAAATTTTTTTAAAAAAAAACAGTTAATTAATATTTTTTGTATTTATAAATGATTTTAATTACATTTTTCGCTTCCAGATTTATTAGTGCTGAAAGAATTCAGCAAACTATAAAACGTCTGAAGAATCTAGGTTAAAATTTTATAATAATAATAGCAATGTTATATTAATTTTTATAAATAAAATTATATAAAAATGAAAATAATAGATTTATGTATAAATGATTTACGTTGTTTCTATATGGGCGTATGAGATTTGGGACATACTGGACTAAAAGATCCAATATTAGTAGAGAATCTTGGCGGATATCTTGCAGGATGTGTGACAGTCCTGTCAGTGAAAAGATAATATGAAGATCAGCAAATGTTTGGATTTCATTCTAATTTCAATAAATATTTAATAAAAAATTTAAGTCATATGAAATGGTAAAAAAATTGATGGTTTTGATGATTTTCTTACAGGTTCGCATGTTTGATACAAAAGCTTAAGAAAGTCTAAATTCGCTTTTCTGACATTATAATCCTGAATAAAAGGAAAGAAATAAAAAGAGAAATTAGATGTCTAAAAAAATGTTGAAGACTGAATTCAATCGAAGGATAGTTTTGAGAGGTTTTATTACATCATCGATTATTATTTTAGCACTTGAATTTACAAGTGCCTCGAGATCAGTTTTGACAATGGATTTGTTTTGGGAAAGTAATTCGATCAGTCCAATTATAGAATCTAAATGATTTTTAACGAATTATTTTAAAAATTGAATTTTTATAACTCATCAAAAGAATTTTCTTATCAAGAAAATGGATTAAGTCAACATTATTGAGATTCGTTATTTTTTAATATATTAAAAGCATAAGAGCTCAAATATATTTTCAACTTTAAAAAGAATCTATTTATATGCGGTAAAAATATAACATAAGTAATCTAACCTTTCCGTACAGTTGCATTGTAATGCTTAGATTTAGACAATAATTCGGGGAGTGTACGTTTATCTGAAGTAGTTAGTAACGAATTTTTGTCCAAAGATACGCTTTGTGTAGAGAGTGTAATAGCTATAAAAAAAATTTCGCTTTAATTATTTTCTATTTTTCATGGAGCATTTGAGTTTAAAGATAAAAAATAGACTTCTTCATTTAGAAATTAAATGTATGTCAAACCTTTGGTTTTAAATGAAGTGTCAGTGAAGTTGTCATTTACAGGCCGTTTTTTTCCCACTTTAAGTTTGACTTTCTAAATTAAAAATAAAAAAGGAGAATAGAAAAAATTTTAAGCCTGATCACCGATTTTGTTCTTATAAAGATAAAAAAAAGCCGGTTGAAGAAAATTAATGCTGACCTGGAAATCCTGGACCTTTTGGGCCTTCTTTTTCTTGCTCGCTTTTGGCATATTAAAAACTCGCTATTTTTGACTTTGGGTATGAGTAAAAAAAATCTCAGGAGTAATGCGACAAAAATTATAATTTTTTTTATTATGAAAAACTTTTCTTTCTCTTTTGCTGCATTTATAATTATTTACAAAAATATTTTGAACATTTAACTATAAAAAATTATCCTGGTGATTATTGGCCAATCTTTCGATTATAGAGAGAGAAAAGAAATCTTTGTCGTGGATTGGATACATTTGGGATATTTTGATATAGACAGAACTTCTGAACTCTGATACAGTTCCTCCCACCAAAACCAAATCCCCAATTGTTGGTGGCTGGACCATTCCAAACCTTCCTTTGCTGTTTCTGGGCAGATCGTATTGAATTTCCCGTGATGAGTCAAGCCATTCTATTGCATCTATAAGTGCTGTGCCATCGTCTATCGAGTACCGACAGAACTTGAGCTTTCTTTCAAATGCCACAACAACCCCCACTACTTGCACTTAAACAAACGAAGCAGAAAGCATAGAATTGAACGAATCTTTCAGTTGGAAAAACTTTAAAACATATTAGAGAAACTAAAGGAAAAACCTATCACAATTTACCTTCATATCCTGTTTGCTTTTGCTTCTTTATTTCTATTGAAAAAACCTTCATGGTATTTTGGCAGTATGAAATATAAAAAGGAAGGAAACCGAAAAGTTGAATATCCAATTAATATATATTCACAGTTCTTAAAATATGGCATTATTAATATAAATAGTATTTCTCTAATATGGAATATTTTTTTACAACAAAATACATCTATCACACAAAATATGAGATTTGTCCAAGCAGCACAGTTTCCAAAATTGAAGATGAAAACTTATCCCCATTGAGTTCTATGTCGAAACCTTCAAGATCAATAAAACTTTCCTCGTTAATCTTCTGCGTACTTAAAAAAAAGTCTTCTTTGCTTTCATCCGAATATTTCTTTAATTTTCCATAAACGCTAATCAACTTTCCCTTCAGGCTATCTACCCCATTTTGATCTACAATTATGCTGCTGAATTTGTCAAATAAATTCATCTCCACATTTTCCTCAAATGTTAAAAGTCCGCCCATTGAGTTCATACGCCTATAAGCTTTAGTGATGGTCAACTTCCCAGCAGTGTATATGCATTCTATAATCCCAGTACCATCATCTACAGTCAAAGTGCATTTCAGTCCATGATCTGTCTTAACTGGTTTCGACTGGATTATGATCCCAAAAACCCTTGAGTATCAAAAATATGAAAAGAAAAGCTTTAAAGGCATTTTTTTTAAGGAATTTTTCATTTTAATTAAAAGTTTTAAGCTCTATTGAATTTCAATACTGTTACAACAACAACAAAAAAAATAATATTAATCAGTGTTATACTTTGAAAAGGAAAATAACGTTATTAATATTGGTAATTGTAGAGTCATTTAATGCGAATTTACCTAACTCGAGTAAACACTAGTCTAGAGTTCTCTTGATCTTCATTCATTTTGAGCTCTAGGCACCATCTCTTATGATTCTCAATTGAAATCTGCTTAGCATTTTTAACATGTCCAAGACATAATAATGCTCCTGTTTGGTCATCTAGCTCTATATCTTTCATTATCAATAATATTTAATAATTTCCCTTGACATCACCTACAAACTTTCCCTATCTCGCATCAATTTAATGGTCGTTTCATTTCTCTTAAACTTATAATATAATTTAACCTTCAAATGAAGTCCATATTGGTGACAGGACTATTGACCTATTCACATTTCACCTACTTTTTGACCACTTAAAATAAAATATTAAGGCATGGACATAAATTTGGGTTATGCTACATTTAATCCAATTCCATTTCACCCAATTTACATTTCATCCAATTGACTTTAAACCCAATTTTAATACTTCAAATTGGAGGGGAAAAAAACTTCGGTTGAGTTTATTATTATAGAATTTCGATAAAGTATTGGTTTAGGAAAATAATATTAACGATTTTTAAGCCAAAAAGTCCTAAATCGGTTTGCTTATCAATTTTGGAGCAAATGGAATTGGGTGAAATGGAACCTGGATGAAATGTAAATTGGATGAAAAGTCATTTGATGAAATGGGAATTGGGTGTAAAAATTGGATGAAATGTCCTGATACCGATTAATCGATTAATTGTTTTTTCCTTCAATTAATAATTAATTGATTTTTCAATCTCGATTAATCAAATTAAATGCTGTGTTTTTATTCGATGATTTATATACAAAAAATGGTCATTTGGATAGAAAAACTAATAGTGGAAATAAAACCATCCAGTAATATCGTATGATTTAAAGATGATACTATATTTTTTACCAATGTAAGATTAATCGAGCCCTTTAGGGCGAAGATTAATCGATATTATATGAAAGGGGTGGTCATATTAAGTGTTACCATCTTTTATTGGATAAAACAGTCGAACATCCAAAGCCAATAAAAATGTAGTACGTAAATAAAATGAGTATCTAAAATTTTTTATAGTATAATACTGAAAGTACGGTATTATGATATCCTTATTATCTTTAGCAAAGGGGCATTGGAACGGGTGGGCGGGACTTAATATGACCACCCCTTTCATATAATATCGATCAATCTTACATTATATTTCAGGGGGTGTTCATAATAAATTACTCCGGAGGCAGTACTGCTTCAGTCATACTAGACTGGGTACTATGGTTCGGTATGTATTAAGTATCAAACATGCTATAGTTTGACCAAAACGCGTGTGATACTATGTTTTCTACTGGAATCCCGGAGGTGGTGGCCAAGGTTGCGTTAATTGCGCGTGCTTTGGGAATTGGCGTATTCGGCGGTCGCTATATTAATCCTGACAGATTACTGACATGCCTTTTTATGCCGTCTACTGATATTGGCTTATTGTAGTGCTTGGTATGCCTAAATAGCCTGTTTATAATTATCTCATCATTGCCGGCATGTGGGGTTGGACACAAGTCGGCTGCGATTCTAGCCTTGTATACTGTATATTCCAGAGCTTGGCATAATATAAGATTTGGGTGCCTATTTATTTCGCATGGGCGTTCAATTGGCTGTCCATTTCACTTTTCCCTGGGAGCGATAATTACCGGTTTGAGTGTACCGTTACTGAAAGTCGTCTTTGCGTCGTCAATTTTATGGATATCGTTCGCGCGTAAGAATTCACACAGAGATAACAACCAACATCACTTGGTGATCAGTTTGCAGTTACCAAGCTCGCTTGTCTCACCCCACTCGTTAAGCTTTAGCACAATCAGAGATATATCTATTTCCGGGTTGAAAATGGATTTGATTTCAGTCTTTTCTATCGACTTTAAAAATTCCTTGATACAGGGGGATTTTCCTTAGTCTTTGGATCTGCCACTAAGCCCAATATTACTGATTTACACGATTTTACAGTATTAGCGCTCAGCTCTTTTTTCTTAAATATATGAGCCAGATAGTTCACTATATGACTAGCTTGGATTGCGGCGGACTGTTTGTTGCTCAAATTCCAGTCTAAAAAGTGTTGATGCGTATAATGGTACCTGTATCTACGCTTGAATGCTCGTTGGCTGGAAACGATAATTTCAATGGCCGTAAATGACAAAAATTTCTCTTGGAGGACGCGCCGTTGATTATCCATGCCATGAGGCACCAGTGTTTGCTGCTCAACAGTAGAGATTTTCCGCTTTTGGGGTTTGGTATTACCGTAGTTTCCTGTAGGAGCAACGGCTGAGATACTGATAATTCCTGCAGTTCCGGATACCCCATCGCCGTCTTCCACAGTGGGTTAATCAAAGTGATCGCAAAGCATTCTCTGCGCACTTTCCGTACTACCTGGGATATCAGGTTCGAAGGGGGGGCAGAAGTAGGGGTTGGTCCAATCTGACCAATTAAAGAAAATTTAGTTCTGACCTACGACTTAATTGTCAGAGAACCAGCTGTAATAATGCTTCAACTTCGTGTTCTTTTTCGACGCAAATAGGTCTTCATCGTGTGGACCGTATAATTACGTTACCTTGAAAAACGCTTGGCCTGATATTGACTATTCCATTTCGCTGTAAGCCGGCTCGGTGCGTCTGCCGGATTCATTACTGAGGGAAAATATGTGATCTGAGGACGTGTGTTAAACGCTAGGCAGTGGTTCCATATTTTTTCAGAAATTTCTAGAAGTTTCGGGGAGGTTGTCCATCCAAACTTTCTTACATATGCTAGAGTCGTGGTATTTCCTGAGTAGACCAATACCGAACGACCAAAAACACCCCAGAACCGGAGTGCATATAATATCGGTAATAGCTCTTTGGTGATTATTTACATCAACGCCTCCGAACGACTCCACAATGCTGAATAGAATCGGGAACCCACAACTATCCCTGAAGAGTTGACACTGGCATCTGTAAAGATCTCCGGCTCTGGGTTCTCTGTGAGGAACTATTGCTCATTCCAAGCCGTTAGTTGATCCTTACATAACATAAGGTTCTATCTGGTTGGCTCCGCCAGAACCACCTTCGATGTCTATGTCTTCTTCGATGACAGTGCCTTGTTATTGAGTTCCAAAAGTCATCTCAGCATGATTCGACCCGTTAGGAGGGAAACTAACGAGACTTAGGCTTTCCCGATAAAGCTCGCCAGGAATTTAAAAGTCGTCTTTCCAAGTTTCGATAGTTTGTTAGTTTCTCTGCTGAGGTCCCGGATTTTGGTTGAAGGGACCTTGAGGCACATGCCCCGGGAATCTATAATCATAACAAGATGGGTTATCGAAGCGACGGTGTCGTCGACGACTTATCCAACTTGATTCTGTATCTCAGCTCCGTCAGCTTGGAAAATACTAGGTCTGTATTCTTCTGGCATACCTCCTTCGACTCCCCAGTTATTAGTATATCGTCCAGGTAAGCTGATATTCTGATACTGCGTGCTCTCACCCACTAAAGTACTGGTTGGAGCACCTTGTTAAACGTGTGCGGGCTTAGAGACAGTCCAAATAGGAGAACTAGGATTGGTAAGCATGTCTTTTCCAATAAAAGCGCAATTTTTTTTTTTTTGCAGTAATTGTGAATCAGGATGTGAATGAATGCATCCTTCAATTCTAGAGACTCCATGTAATCCTTCCTCCTGACCATTCGGCATATAGATGCGAGCGACTCAATCTTGAAGTTCCGCATCTCGACGCGCAATTTCGGTTTTCTCAGGTCCAGTACAGGTCTGAGTCCCCCCGTTTTCTTGGAGATAACTAAAAGCTGGCTGTAAAATCCCGTATCCCGGCTCTTTACTTCTTCTATAGCCTTATTTGTAAGAAATGAGGCCACCTCCACCTTCATGATCTGGTGGGATTCGAGTTTGAGCTTTCCTTTGTCACGTTGCGGATGCAAAATCGGTGGAGGCGGCCCCGCTCGCCGCGGCGCGCGGGTCACTTTCGTCTTCGTTTTCAAACCTGATAAGTCTTTTTGTAGTTCAGGGCCACTTGGACGGCTTTCTACTGTAAAAGCGGCCCTGAAATACAAAAATGCTTGTTTTTTTCTCCTCCGAATCCGTTGTGGACGGTTCCAGCTCTCTGAAAGGGATCCGTAACCCCTTCTCTATGGTGTTTCGGACCTACTTGCTGTCCGTGAGTTTGGTCAACGCTGACCGAAACATCGCGAAGCGGCCCCTATTTTAGGATCTTCTTGGGTCCCTACTGGGATCCCCTTCCGTGGACGGGCGCTCTCGCATGAAAATTTGATGACTGTGGGTGGTTTTTGGTGGCGGTGGATGTAACTGCAGCTTCTGTATTCGGCACCGGAGCAGGCTTGCTGAAGGTGCTGTCTTGAGCACCTGCCTTCTGGGGCCCCCGAAAGAGCTTCAGGATTCTGGAGCGCTTCCTTGGATTTTTACTATCAAATAGGGCGTCCAGTTTCTCCTGGTCCATTAGTGGCTTCGTATCGGATTTGAAGAGCTGCTGTGGTTTTTCATGAAGGTCAAGGCCATTTTGTAGGTTTTCCAAGTGTACTTGAGTAAAGATGGTGGAAATATCGTCAGTAGGACCTTCATTGTGTTTTCAAACAGAATGTGTGGGTCGTCTATTGGAAGTCCTGGAGTTTCATGGATCCTAAGGTGCATGTAAAATTCAATAGGTCTGGTATCCTGTGCTAAGGCGACTTTAATCTCATGCAGGGTATTATCGGCATTCCTCACTGTCTCTGACGTTGAATCTTTCAGTGGCGGTGGCTGGTAGCTCATAGAAATACTATTAGGGCACGTATATATGAAGTTCTTTCACTCTTCTTCCGTTAAAGGTGAGCGGAAGAGACCCTTTTCGATTAAAGGGAGAGCTTCAATGAGCTTTGTGTAAACTTGGAGGTCTGTAGCTGGTGCCCTTGTAGTTTCAAAAGGGTTCTAGATTTCGATTTGGGGCTCACTATCGAGAAACAGCTGTTTTACCAAAGCGGTAAGTTAATTTAGCTTGGCTTCAGTGTCTTCAGGAATTGTTTGAATTTTTATAAATATAAGAATTTTTAAAAAGAGAAAATCTTTTATAGTTTTTAGAGTACCTTTGCGAAAGAAAAGATGATAAGGATATCATAATACCGTACTTTAAGTATTATACTATTAAAATTTATAGATACTCAATTTATTTACGTACTACTTTTGTATTGGTTTTGGATGTTCGACTATGTTATCGAATAAAATATGGTAACACTTAATACGACTACCATTTGAAATATAATATAAGTCGATATTAAAAAAAGTGCTAAAACAAAAACGAGTTTTACAAGTTTTTTCATTGTTAGAGACAACAATTTTCATTGTTAGAGACACATTAGGCTACCAACACAATAGAGACCTTTGAATACGATAAGCGCATGTCATTGTAATATAGCCCAAATCAATCAATAAAAACGCGACTTTATCAAATATTTCCAAAAACACAAAAACAATTGGCTAATATTTAAAAAAGTCTATCTAAATTATTGATTTCAGTTTATTTTGGATAAAAAGCGTTATAATGAAAAATAAGCGTTTAATTCAGATAAATTTTTGTTTGAAAACACGGGCGAATTTATCATAATAATGCTTTATGTTCAAAATGAATTGGTTTTTATCAAATTTACCGTTGATTTTCGTTTTTAGGTTGTAATATTAAAATAAAAATATCCAGGGTTTTTTTATGCAAATTATGGGTCCTATATTTTTTTATGAATAATTTTCTCTTTCTTTTTCACTTCTATGCGTTTATTATTAAGATTTATAGGATCAAAGATACTTCTCGCTTTCTTTTTTAGAAAAAGAATAATGCTTTAAACTAAATTACATACAAGTATTCATAGTATGCGCAAATATATTCTAAAAATCACTTATAGACTTTTGATTCTTCAAAAGTAATATTAGAGATCATCAGTCTTATTTTAGGCCTAAATAATTTAAACTGATAAATAAAACATTAATGAGCGTTCAGTTTATTTCATCTTAAATTTATTTGACACTATAAAACGTCTATAATATTTTTTTTTCTAAAAATTTCATTATTCATAAACACTTTCGAATAAAATTCAATAGAGCGAATTGTGAAGAAGCGATGTGAATGAGAATTATAATGTTTTTATAAATTTATAGTAAAGATTTTTTTCTTCAATTAATCACCCTTATCATGCTATCTATTTCCAGAATTCAGGAAACTTATGTCTATTTAAAAAATATAATATATTTAAAAAATTTCTTAGTAAAATCATATCAAAATAAAAATGAAAAAATAGATATATCAGCTTAATACATCATTTAATTTTAATTTGAGATGTTTGTACCAATTATATTCAAAGATTTCATCTCCATATAAGGTCAGATTAATTTTAAACTAGTAAATATATTGGAAAAAAGTTTTTTTTGAACATAGCGCATTATTCCGATAAATTCGCCCGTATTTTAAAACAGAAATGTATCTCAATTAAACGCCTTTTTTTCATTATAACGCTTTTTATCCAAAATAAACTGAAACCAATGATTTAGATAGGCTTTTTAAAGATTAGACAATTTCTTTTTGTGTTTTTGAAAGTATTTGATAAAGCCGTGTTTTTATTGATTGATTTGGGCTATATTCCAATGACATGCGCATATCATATTCAAAGGTATCTATTGCGTTGGTAGCCTATTGTTGCATTATTAAGGATACTTTTTTCCATTGTTAAAAACACATTATTTCATTTTTAGAGGAAAATTATTAAATTATTGGAGATATGATTTTTCATTTATAGGGATATATTGTTTCATTTTTTGAGATATGTTTTTTCATTATTAGAGACACATTATTACATTATTGGGGATATTTTTTTCCATTTTTAGAGGTATAATATTACAAGATTGGATATATCTATTTCCATAGTTACAGATTTTTTCACACTTTGCTGAGCATAATTACTACTTGATTTGAATTATTGTCGACAATTATTTCTATAAAAGATATATATAATTCAGATAATTCACTTATATCGACGGTGTCATATAAAATATCCAATCTAGCTGATGAATTAGCATTTGAAGCTGTCAAAAATCTTATAGCAAAAATAATAATAAAATGATAATAAAATAATGATAATAATATTACTAATAAAATTGCTAATAAAATAATAATTGCTTATGATAAAATATCTATTATTTGTTATCATTGTTCCTAATTATATTGAGAAAATGGTTGTATATAGACATATTTTTGAAATTATTAAAAAAAGGAAGGATAATATTTTTTGATTTTCTATTTCTTTAAATTTTGCTTTTTTCAATTCTCTGATGGTATATTGAATGTATTTTTTCTTGGTGAAATCATAAATTTAGAAATTCTTCTATAAAAATAATAGTGGTAAATAATTCAAATCAAGTTTTAATTATTCTACGCAAAGTGGGAAAATGTCTGTAACTATGGAAATATATATATCCAATCTTGTAATATTATACCTCTAAAAATGGAAAAAAATATCCCTAATAATGTAATAATGTGTCTCTAATAATGAAAAAACATATCTCAAAAAATGAAATAATATATCCCTATAAATGAAAAATCATATCTTTAATAATTTAATAATGTGCCTCTAAAAATGAAATAATGTGTTTTTAAAAATAAAATAAAAAACCTCAATAATGTAATTATGTGTCTCTAAAAATAAAATAAAAAAATCTCTAACAATGAAAACCCCTGTAAACTTCTGAATTTAATTACCAATAGATAAAAATAGCCCATTTTTTCGAGTAATAAACAATATAACAAATCAGCAAAGACAATACTGGCCAATGAAACGCTTGTAAATTGTTCAAACAACAATTAATTTTTTTGAAAATTTGGCCGATTAATCATTAGTTGGTTTTGGAAGAAAATAATTAATTGATCATGCCCTAGTCCTGACATCGATCATGTTATCTTACATACACCCTATGAATAATTAGTACTTATTATGGGAATTCTATTTAAGAGCAAAAAATTCCCTATTAAAATTTTAAATCCTTCCTAATTTGGAAGTAGTGCTCAAATTTAAGGTATAAATTCATTCGCTATCTGGAATTTAAATTGAAAAAGAGGTCTTTTATTGGAAAAATGTGGAAATTTTAAGGTTATATAGTAAATGGCTGATATCTTTGACCAATAACCGACATTTTAAGAGATTGTTAATAAATACGTAAACTTGCTGAAAATTTATGCCAGTGGATGACACTTTTTATTCCTCCCCCCCAGGTAATAAGCTGGTATTATAAGCAAAAAGCCGACGTTTAATTAATCAAAAAAATATAGTTTAATTTTTGTTGTTTTTGATTAAATTTATAATGTTATCACAAAATATGTTTCAAAATTAAATTAAAAAATTTAGCATCTAATAATATTGAACTATGCAATATAATTTCAAAATATATATTATTAAAATTTATAGTAGAAACTAAAATAATTTTCCCTGTTATACTCATACTAATGCAAATAAAATGATATATAAATTATATTTGGATGATAGTAAATATATTTTATTTAAATAAAAATCTTACCCAGAGTTTTTATTATTATAAATTATTATAATCTTGAATTTTAAATAAAAAAGAAAAATCTAAAAAGAATTGAATTCTTTGAATTCCATGATATCAAATGACCGTGATATCTGATATAGAATCAATTGATACTAAAAAACGACTATTATAAGTCTAAAATATTGAATCTTAATGCTTTTTTTTAAAAAATATATAAATGTCTAATCTTCGATTTAATCACGATTTTTTTTAAAAAAAATAAAACAGTGTTGAAGCAAAGGCCTAAAACATAACAACATTAACTGTATTTATGCTATTTTTACTGAACTGGTTGGGGATGTAATTTGATGCTGTGTATATTTAAGTTTTGGGGGAAGGTGTTTTCATCCTTTTTTTTATAAGTGGAAAATAGCCATACTCAAAATAATTTGATAAATACTTTTTGCAAGTTTTGGATTTTATAAAAAATCAGATAGGGGTGAATTAACGTTTAAATATTCTATTGGATCAATTTTGGAATAATTCAATGCATGTATCTGTCTTTACAGGTTTTTTGCTGCTATTATGCATACAAAAAAGTTCTTGTTATACGATGTTCCTGTAGAATGTGTTTAAACTCTCTTTGGAGTCTTTCGCTTTATCTTATAAAGATGGTAAAATAAGAAAGATATTAGAATCGAGGTATAAAAAAACTCAGTCTTTCATCATATCCAATTTCTTGATTTTATATTCAAGGAAAATTATAAAAATACGGGATTTTTTTAAATTATAAGGTAAATTTGAAAACCATTATTAATCTAAAGCCTAATAGGGAAGGGGAAATAGGTTGGTGGACATAAATTCTATAATATTATATTTTAGAATAATAGGTGTATTTTATAAAAATTATAGCGACAAACGAAGGAATAATATAGATAAAAGCCGTATTTATATCGAAAAAATGATCAAAATCCTGTTTATCCAGGAATTTTGGGAGAAGAAATTTATTTTCTTAATATTTATTAGCTGCATAATAGGTAAAGACACTGGTTCTAGGGAGAGTGTAATCAATTCAGATAATGAGCTCGGTGACGAAGGGTCCAATAAAGAGTGGATGGAGGAGGCGCAAGGCAATATCGAACAGAAAAATAATGATTATAGTAAGTGCAGACCATATGCTGGAATGTACTGTCGCGAAAATTCTTATGCGTGTTCAGGAGTCAATAACCCCAAATATCTACAATGTGTATTCGGAAGATTAGTGGAGCTTCCTTGCGGAGAAAATACGTATTGCGTTAGGAATGAAGGATTCGAAATTTTTTGTGGTGAAAGAATATGATTTTTGTATGTTCTTCTGTAGTCCCTTAGTTCTGGACAGCTTTGATCACATGAGATATTCATCTTTTGGATAAAGAGTTATATGCGATGAATCAGAAATTAAGCAGATTCCTAATTTTATTAATTTTTGCAAAAAAAAGTCCTATGCATTACAAGAAAAGTTTTCAATTATTAGCTTTTTTCAAATATAGTTATTAAAGCGCCCTCAATTAAATGGCTAAATTTAATAATAATAATAATTTGTTGGCTTTTTTAAAATTCAGATTTTTACCAATTGTGTTTAAAGTAAATATAATAGAGTAAATCCTCACAGAGGTACATGATTAACATAGCCTAATGTCTCTTGGATTGTTGACTCGATTAGAATTTTTTTTTTTAAAAAAAAAAAAATCTTGAACTAATAAATGCTTTTTCTACTATAGCTAATCCGCCGATTTCTGGACCATTTTATTCCGTTATGTGTATTTTTCATTAAATGAAAATGTTATGAGCACATCAATCACAATTATCAAAAAAAAAACTCTACCCTATAATATTTACCATTTAAAATAAATATATTAGTGGTCCTAAAAAAATATTAGAACGCAATTTTATTTTGCTATGGTATTTAGGTACCCCTAAGAGTGAAATACCTTACCGTGGTTTAGGGGCTTAATAGTGTACTTTTCGAAGTACACTAGACCAAAATTTCACACAGCGTTGTACTATTCTTGGTTGGGAATAGTGGAGACAGCGCACAGCGATTCGGAGGACAGCGATTCCAGAGGAGGACCATCTCGAAACAGGAGGAACCGATCGTTTAGCACAGCTGAGACATAGTCTAATGCACAAGTCCAGCGTTCGACAGTCAGACGGACCTCAGCGTCTAACTGCTATTTGTAGGAGAGCCATGTCGATCAAACTCACGTTTGGGTAGGAGCCTAATTTTAT
>LSSL01000164.1:95392-136284 GCA_001953115.1 Smittium mucronatum | reverse complement strand
GGGGGGTCTAAAAATAATTTAATTCAGTTACAAGCTGACATCGCTGATCATAAATTTGTGTTGGAGACAGCAAAATTTTTGATTGGCATCCGCGTTCCATGAACACTTAAACTAAAGAATTTAAGTGATTCACCAGAACTATTGAACAAATAAACAAGAGGTATGGAGCTGCTAGAGCGGCAGAGGGGAGTTCAGGAAGAATTTTTTTAATTATGTTTTTATGACTTTTTATAACTTTAAAATAAATTTCCCGTAAAAAAAAGGGACACGAAAATAGCGCGACATAGCCCACTAGCAACGAAAGGGTTGGTTTTAATAAGATACATATTATTTTTATACTATTGGGTATATCAAGTAATTGATCCAATGAGGTTTTCAATATTTTCAAATAGGAGTGAGGTTTTAATTCGATCCCGGAAAGGTTTAACTTTTTTTTTTTACGGGAAATTTATTTTAAAGTTAATGAAAAGTTTTAAAAACTAATTTTTAAAAAAATTAATAAGTAAAAATTTCCCGGAAAGGGTTAGGCTTTGAATTTTTATCTTTCAGGTGCCAATGATTAATGATATAATTAAATGAAATTTTAATTTATATCATGTGAACGTTATTAAAAAACTATAAACGCTTTGACCCTTTCAGGGTTTAATGTTAAAAAAACCCCTTTCGTTTTTATAAGAAATATTTATATCAAAAATTAGGCAGCCATGTAGGGTGTTGTTAATGAAGATGATATTTTGTTGCAAATAAATTTTACTATCTAATATATCGATTAAATTTATACGATGAATTTGTAAAATTCAATTTATTGGCTTCTATCTAACAAAGCATAAAGGCATTTTCATTTTTCTAATATACTAGTTAGGAATTTGAATAGATTTTAGTGAAACTTATCATTTTTTATCATAAATTTTCAAATTTATTGGATAAAGAATAATATTTCGGAATTTTCGCTGAAACAAGATACATTATAAAATTTCCTACAAATTAAAACTCTCACATATACAATAAAATTTATTTATTTATATTTTTTATTGAATGATTTTTTAATTAACTCTTTCGTCTCCAGCGGGCTATTTTGTGCCATTTTCATAGTCAATATTTATGTTGCTTTGATTTCAGCTTTGATAAATGACTTATTATTGATCAAGCTTCTGATATTTATAAATATGTTGTATTTGGTTTTGATTTACAGGAGAATTTGATTATTTTGAGTGATTTTGATTTTTAAGTGGTTTCGATTGTTTTTTGATGGTTATCGCATCGAGGGATATTGAACCGCTAATTATTTTTTTATTAATTTAATTAATATAATCGTTCGGCTAATGAAATAATTGCAAATTTTAGCCAAATTTTCATTCAGTTCAATAAAATAAAATATCCTAATCCAGGTTGGAGTTTATTGTCACTAAGGGATAGCTTTGACCCTGAAATTTTACCTTTAGGTCCAAGTTATCATATTGTATTTCATTAGAAAAATAAGCTTGATGTGTGTGGTGGTATTTTATTATCTTTCGAAAATACTCAATCGTATGACACTTTTTTTTAATAAATTGCTTAGAGTACACATTTCTGAATATTTAAAAGGCTGAACCCACTTTTGTACTACACGTCAATTTTTTTGACCCAGAATTTAATTTTTTGGGTAAATACATGGGTGTGGTGGATGGGCATCCAGAGCATTTTTCTACCCATACAATTATTATAGTTTTTCATGATATTCAAACAATCTAGAATTGCATTTAGTTAGAAAAATACGCTGATGTACCTTCAGAGTGTACCTAAGCCTAATATTAGGTGATAAATAAGAAATAATAGTAAAAAAATAACCTTCCGAAATTTCATGTATATCGAGTGAACTTATTTGGAAATGAAGATTAATTCTGTTAGGTTAGATCGGTATTGTTGTAAAAGTTAGTAGAAAGAATCAAAAACCGTGCGGAATAACCAGTAACCTTGAGAGATGACTTCATTGATGCTAGATCCAGCCGTAGTCGCCCACCTCGAACCTTATGCTTTGGACTTCGGTTTTTTTACTCCTTGTGGCAACTTTAATAAATTTAAAAATACTTTTATATGTTTACTTATATTCTCAGAGGATATGAGTTTGTTTTTGTCCTTCAAACTTCTGATTAAATAAACTTTCATCTTTTTTTAATTCTTTCTGTGTTCCTTGTGGGTATTAAATGCTATTTTATTTATTCTAGCTATGTATTCTCAGTATGCTGATACGGGACAAAGATAATCAATTATATCAGAGGAAATATTCACTGTCTTATCGATAGAGAGACTCATTCGCTTATTCTTAGCTTCGACGGGTTTAAACTTGACTGAGTCGTGCAAGGAAGTTGGTCTTGACTCAGCTATCCATTAAATATCACTTGGACGCGTAAACCCACAGGTCGATAACAGAAAAAATGGCTTTATCGTAAGTTTTTCCAAGGGCATCACTGAGTTAGGTCCATAAGCTTTCAGTCTCTCTGAAATAGGCTATAGATCATAAGAGTTTGAAGATAGATCGATGTCTTTTGCATTAGAGACAGATTTAATGAAAATTTTAAATAAAACAACATTAATAATTGATTTATTGATTCCAGAAAAGTCCAAAATAGCCGATGAATAGTTTCTAGTCGTTGAGTAAGACCAGTTATCTTGATAATGACCTATATAAAAGAAGTTTATGAGTTCAAATGACTTATTAGTTGAAGTTCTTTCGGTGAAATCCATGCAATATTTTATAAAACGGCTCTGAATGTGCTCATATCGTACTTATAAGTCATTTTGTCATTTTTTTATTGGATAGAATGGCTCTGGTTTGATAATTAAGACCTTACCGTTCGTACAGTGACCACTTATTCTCCAAGCGGTGAGCATCCAGCTCTTGCTGGTATTCATTAAACGCTTTCCACTTTTCGGGTCTGTTAATACCTGGTGAAATGGGATCATAATGACTTCTAGAATTAGAGTTTCAACAATTCCGGAAACCACAGGGCTGACTTCCAGAAGGGGGTAATCAGGGTTATTGTTAGTTTCTCCCTCCTGATTTTCTGAATAATTTATGGAATCATGTTCCATGGGGGGCAAGCATACAGGTTGGTCCAAATTCTCCAGTGATGTTGTAATCGATCATCCTAGATGCCAGGGGATCCAGCCCCTGAGAGTGAAATACCTTGCCATGATTTAGGGGCTTAATAGTGTACTTTTCGAAGTACTGTAGAACAAAATTTCATACAGCTTTGTACTATTCTTGGTTGGGAATAGTGGAGAAATCGCACAGCGATTCGGAGGACAGCGATTCCAGAGGAGGATCATCTAGAAACAGGAGGACCGGTCGTTTAGCACAGCTGAGACATAGTCTAGTGCACAAGTCCAGCGTTTGACAGTCATACGGATCTCAGCGTCTAACAGCTATTTGTAGGAGATCCATGTCGATCAATCCCACGTTTGGGTAGGAGCCTAATTTTATTAATCCTGTTAGAAGTAGGCTCTGACTAGGAGCTCTGTAGCTTCAACGAACTATTGTTCATTGTCAAAGGGCTTAATTCCTGACTGCACGTAACCTCAGTCATCCTGCTTATTTGAAGCAATGCCAGGGGGGGGGTCTTTCGGTTGGTAGATTGAAACATTTTCCCGTAAGTACGCAGCCGTTAGTCCGGCAGAGGAGCTTATTGTAGTTAGGATAATAGTCTTTTCTATACGAATTTTTCTTTTTTTCATATTTTTTTAGTATAGTTTTTAATGACGTTATCTTACAATAAAATTCCGTGATACAAAAAAAAATTAACAACCAAGAATGTTACAACCTCATGCGAAATTTTAGTATAGCGTAATCAGAAAAGTATAATATTTGCGTCTCTGAAAAAATGCAAGGAATTCTGCCCTTCGGAGCTATTTCCAGCTCTTATCGAATGGGGTTCGAGGATGCATAAGTATTACGTTAGCAATTGTTCGGTTGGGTTTACAAATTTCAATCTAGATGCCTCAGGATTCCACTTAAACTTTTAGTTACCTATAGGATCAATCCATCAATACACTTGGGTTTACCCAGTTCAACAAATACTAAAGTCTAATTATTCAATAACGCTTAGCTGATACTAGATATTTTTGATTAAAATACATGCAATCCTTCGATTTAATGAGCTGTATAGTTCTTTCAATAAAGAAGTCGAACAGTATCACTTATTAATCAATATAAATACTATAATTTCATTAAATATTTACTTGGAGCCTGAGTTTATAGCGGGAGAGGGTTGAAGCATTTTTATGCTATCATGAAAGATCTAAATACCAGAAGCTACAAGCTCGAGAAGCCAACTTGTTTGTTGAGCTCCCCATTATTGTTTTATTCCTTGAAAAAACTTGACCAATTATCATAGACAATAGTTGTTGAGATATAACACGAGTCGAAAAATCAAAGGCATTTTTGATTCCTCGAACTGCAAATAGTTACCCAATAGTCTACATACAAGTAAAATAGTCAATACTTATCTAATGAAAGCGATCTTGGCCTAACAACATATTAGATATTCGCTAATTAATATCCCAATAATTACCCACACTTGGCAATATGTACCAATTAAATGGATATTTTTTTCACATGATACCTGTATTGGGTTTTCAACAACAAAGGTTAGAAAAAGGATCGGTATATATGGATAAGGTTTCTTAGATCAGAAGGAGATTTGACTCATCTTTTACAATTCTTTTCAAAACAATTTTTAAAAATATCATTAATTAATTTTTAAGATGTCTTCATTGATGCAAGGTCTAGGAAGCCTAAAAACATCACAGGGTAGATATACCCCATCAGGTTCAGGCGATCAATCAACTTCCGAATCAGCTGGTTTCTTCTCCAGTATAGCTGATGGTGCCGCCAGTCTCGCTAATAGTGCCAGAACCCGAGTAGAGAATTTTTCCCTGACCGGAAATTCAGATCCAAACAACATCCAAAACCAGCCCGAATGGTTTGGTCTAACCACGTTCCAGGTACTTTTTCTTTAATTTTTTCACAATTTTTTTTTAAAATTTTTTATTTCTAATCCAGAGATGGGCTGGCGGAATTGGCTTTGGATTAATGGCTGTATTTTGTCTTATGATGGTATGAACTTTTACTATTTTACCATACTCCTTTCTCCCCTTCTATATCATTCTCATTTTTCTTCTATAAAATTTAAAAAAAAAATTCATGTGTTTACTTTCCCTACAGTCCCTCATGTCCCTACCATTTATCGTCATTACTCCTTCAAAATTTGCCACTAGCTTTTCTATGGGAAACCTGATGATTATACTAGCGTAAGTATATTTATATTTATATTGAATCTTTTTTATGTACATATATATTGCTTTTTTTTAGAATATCACTTTTAAATGGTCCCAGATCTCACTTCTATCACCTCATTTCTAAAGAACGTCGAATATTCTCTGCTTTTTACTTATCTTCAGTGTTCCTTACATTATACTGCTCGATTTTCGTAACTTAAACCTCATTCAATTTCATTTATCAAATCTTATAATATATTAAATCTATTTATTTAAATATGCTTACTAGATCAAATCCTATATCTTTACCATCATTTTCTCAGTGATGCAGATATTCGCTCTCATAAAGTATTATTATTCCCTTCATTCTTGCTATTCAACTTTTTTTCTCAATTTTCTAAAATCATTTCTTCTTATCAATTTTCTTTTTAGATATATCGTTTCTTATTTACCAGGAGGAAGTAGTGGACTGGTCAGTGCTGCTTCAGGCGTTTCTCGCATGGGCTCAGTTCTGCCGTTTTAACCCTTTTTTCTAATACTACCCCTCACTCGATCCCCTTCCAACGCTACAGATTTATCTTTCTACCAGCTTTCATAATCTTCTTATTTCAATCCTCTCTACTTATTTGATCTTTCTCTATTCATATTAAATTTCTTAGGTTTCTTGAGTTAAAATTTTATTTTGTTTATTAATTACCTCTTAGGTAGATTTTGTTTCTTCGGTTTATTCGTTATTATCCGTACAGGAAATTCTCTTTACATCTTGCATTCGAATATTACTTTTCTTTGGTTTTAAAGCCCATTATCATCTTTTTTTTATTACTTTTGTAAATTAAATGAAATCGATTATTTTGTCTTTATTTTTAGCGACAGTAAGCCGAAACTTTTGAATAGTCAGCGTTCATTTCTCTTTAAATTTTAATTGGGATAATATCATGCTAATGGGGCGCATATTATATACTATATGGGAGACTCTTATACGAAAGAAACACTTTAGATTTAGATTTTCTATTTCCCTTTTAGGGTTTAATAAACTGACATACTAATGGGTTTATTTTGGAAACATTCCAATAAAAATTGAGTTTAGTTCATATTTTGGTTAAAGTGTCAATAATCTGACCCAATATTTAACTCTAATTTTTTATACTGATAAATATTTATTTAAAATAAGCACCTTGTTTACCGAAGAACAAAAGATATAAAAATTCCTTGAAACTTCAACAAAAATAAATATATAAAAACTTAAAAATATCTTCCGGTGCCGTGCTTTGATGGCTCAGCTGGTAGAGCGTGAGTCTCATAATCTCAAGGTCGTGAGTTCGAGCCTCACTCAGAGCAAATACTTTTTTGCACATTTGATACCAATGTGGATGGATGATTCTGCAAACATATCTATTTAAATAGCCGGAATAAATATGGAAAAATAATAAAAATCATTGATTTTGAATTCAGCTCAACGGTTTTATCGAAAAAATCTGTGTTTTTAATTACTTCCTGAAAAATTAGCAATTTTCTATAAGCACGTCTTTTAACCTGATATCTTCTTGGAGATCTA
This sequence comes from Smittium mucronatum, assembly GCA_001953115.1. NCBI lineage: Eukaryota > Fungi > Kickxellomycota > Harpellomycetes > Harpellales > Legeriomycetaceae > Smittium > Smittium mucronatum. The sequence goes on along the minus strand of LSSL01000164.1, from coordinate 129,473 downwards.
CCTATAGTAGATGCTTCTATGCGAGTTGTGTAGTCTAAATTGATGAAAAAATTAATCACAATCATTTGAAAAAAATGATAGGCCAATAGAAAATACAAATTATTTATATTATTATTTATGATATCAAACTCAAATTCAATTATAAAAGATATTTTCTGGTTTTAGAGTTCGGTTTTTAAAAGTTTCAGAAATTTTTGAAATCTGAAAATTTTCGGTTTCGGATAAAAAAAATTACAATATAAATTTTGTTTTTTTATATGAAAATGGCCAAAATTTATAGTATAAAAATATTAGCATTAAATAAATATAGCAAATGCTTCAAGATTTACATTTTAACTTTCTTTTTTTGTTATTAACGGTAATAAAAAAACTTACCCTAATTAATTTAATTCATTCAGTTCTTGAAGTATATTCATTAAAAATAATATTCAAATACTGAGAAAAAAATCAGCATAAGGTAAACTTATAATAAAAACTTCAGTTTTTAAAAAAATCTTATAAATTAGGGCTAAATTTTCAAGAAAAAAAAAATTAAAAATGTTGATCCTTTAATTAAAATTATCTGAAAATTTTAATAAAATAAATTTTTATAGTTAAACTATAAATAGCAGAGAGTGCATAGGGAATAGAATTATTTTTTTCAATAGGTGGTAGTTTAACACGATTTTTTTTGGGAGAAAAAAAAAATTTTTTTTTTTCAAATATATACAATGAAAATCATTTATGGAGCTTATAAAGAGAGATAATATTCAAAGGAGTAAATAATATATATATATACATTACTGAAAATTCCAACAAAAATTTAGGTTACAATAATCTACGAATTAGAATATTTTCTAAATCAACATAAATTCAATATTGGGTGAATAAATTATACCTAAATTTAAATTAAATAGAAATATCAATTATTATTTCTTCACTCCTAAAATATATTAAATTGAATTTTAATAAATTATAAAATTATAAAATGATTCAATTAAAAAGGGTTTTAAAAAATAGTCGGCTTTTTTTTAATAATTTTTATCTTTCTGACATATTAAATTGCATATAAACCCCCGAACGTTAAAGGGTGAGAAATTGGACATATATTATTTTTTATTTATAAATAAGTTTTCAATTTTTCAATTTTTCAATTTAATTTCTAGAAAACCGGTGGAAATTATCCCACAGTATCCGCAAAAAAATTATTCACAAAAATTTGAATTGCGATAACTTGAAAAAAAACGCTAAAATGACATTTGAAATTTTTTCTTATATAATATTACAAACCTAAAATTTCAAATTTTTAATCTAAAATTGATGATATTTAAGCGTTTAGACAGTTAGAGAAATCACTTTTATGGAGTTAAACTTTCGGGATCTGTGAGTTTAGAAAAAGAATATAAGGTTTTTTTCTTTTTTTTTTCAGAAGCTTAAATTATTATCACTTTGATTTTGAAAATTTCTATAGAAAAGAATTCATATTTTATATTTCTAGATTTATAGATTCTAAAATGCAAGCGTTCGTGTATTTATCACTTAAGTTAATCACCCTAAAAGCGAAAATTTCTATTTAAACATAAAAATGGTACTGGAAGGTACTTAATGTAATGAAAATTCTGGCTTAAACTTTCTGAAGGCAAAGAAATTGAAGTGCAAAGTGTAAAATCACCAAATTATATACATTAAGAAATTTTATAATTTTTTGTATTTTGACTTAATTTACCGGGTGTTAATTTTTTTGAGGTTTTTTTCGATTTCAAAAATTAAATATCATGACAACGTAATAATTAGCTCCATTAATGATTATTTTTTGCTTGAGAATCAATAATTAGAAGATTTGAAAATAAATAAAAAACATTCTTTTTTTGAAAATATCATAAAATTAAAAGGCTTTACAGTCTCGTATAGAGATTAAATAAAAGGGAGAAAATATCAATTCAATATAATATTAATACATCAAACCAGAAAGTAACATTTATAACCAAAATTACATCTCTAACCTTTAAAAATATTTATTTTAGAAATTTGGCGCTAAAAATACTAAAATTTGTCCCAAACATGGGTCTATTTATTTAATTGGTTATATTTAATATCTTTTTAAAAAAATAGTGGATGGTACAATAAATTTTTTTCAGAAAACAAAAAAAATATGGATGCTTTTTGCTAGCAAATTTATGGATGAGGAATAAGCCAAATATCTAGAAAAATAATAAAAAAAGAAGTTTATAAAGACAATGTAAAGTTTAAATTTAATAAAAAAATATTGAACGAAGATGCTATAAGTTTTTATGGCGTTTTTTCTGAAGATATATCCAAATTAAAACTAGATATTTTTATGGTTTTTAGAGCCAGTCTAGCAAAAATAACCCCGAAATTCAGCGAATATTTAAAATATAGGTAGAAAAATCTTAAATAATTTATGTTTTCATTTCTAAATCATATAAATATATATTTTTTTCTGACCTATTCTTCCATGCAAAATCATAAAAGTTACATAGATACAGTATAACTTACAACGCGATTACATATTTCATTAATTAAATAAGATTCGAAATAAATCGATTTATAACTGCCAAAAAGATACAAATAAATAATTATAAACACAATATTGAGATAAGACCAAAATAATAACTTTTTAAATCAATAAAAACAACTTTACAGTCATTTTTATTTTAATTGAAAAGGTTTTTAATATAGTCACAACATTAAGTAAAGCTAAGTCCTTTTTTTTTTTGATAATTTTTTTGAGCAATTATATTTTATTATTTAAAGTCATAATTACCCGAATCCTTTATAGATACGATAAATCAACTGCTTTTTCTAAATTATCAGGATTTTTAAATATTTTTTAAATAAATATTAACTCAGAACTATTTTTTAATAAAATAATAAGTATTTATTTGGCATAGGTATACCCATAAAATTTATAAAATATAGAATAAAGAAAAATATTTATACATAACTAATAGAATTTTTTTCTATTTTCATTGGATTTTTTTTCTTTTTTTCTGTTCTATATAAGTATCAATTATTTTTAACATAATTATTCCCTAAAGGAATAAATAAACATACTTGCATCCCCATTTCTTATTTAAATTGTAACATGGAAATTTTACATCATAATAAAATTTCAATATTAAGTTTTTCTGTATAATGAACATATTTGATAACTCGTATAATAAATCATCAAAGTCGGAAAATTATAAGTTTTTTATTTTAGACAGTATAAAATTATTCATGTCAAAGATCTTCTTATATTATTTAAAATAAATATAAATAAAGTTTTCACATATATTAGTTATATTATAATCAGAGTTTCCATCTGTCAAAACGATGCTTTACTATGGCTTTTTGAAATCTGGAGCTTTTATTTTTCCAATGTCTCAACCATATCAAACACAAATTTTGTAAATTATTAATATTTTTTTTCCATTCTGTGTATCGCGATTTTATCTTTATGTTGATTATTTCAAGAATATTTTTCTGCTAGGTGAAAAAGTATCGTATCCCCCGAAAAAATTCCTATTTTTTAAAAAATGGGGTTTTTAAAATATCCAGCATATTTTTAAGCTCTGAGAATTCTCCCCATTTTCTCAAAAAAAAGGTAGAGAAATATTAAAAAAATTACTGGGTGAAGTAATTTTGGATAAAATTTGTATGATTTTATTATTTCCCTGAAATATTTATGAGCTTTATTTATCAAATCATCCATATTTTTTGATTTATGTGACCAAAATTTTATCCTTTTTGTCCCTGGACTGAATTTTTTGAGAGCTGAAGTTATTTGTGGAGAGGAATCTGTGATAAAATGAATTTATTTTCAACCCATACCATTGTTTTTCCGAAATATTTTTTATCCCATTTATTATCCAAATGAAGGTATTTTCTCTCTCATCCCTAACAACCCCTATAATAATAGCTATAAATATCTTGAAAAAAAACACTAAAACCAATTACTGCAACTGGATATCCAAAATAAAAAAATTTAAATTTCATTTAGATTTGATCCATTCTATTTTCTTTTAAATATTTAGTCAGTTTTTTTGATGTAATGAGTATTTTTATATTCGAATTATTTATTTCATATTTGAATATATATCCGTAATTTTTTTCCAAAAACTCAGAATTTCCGCACAGTATTCCTCAAGCTTTTTAAAATTTGTTTGATTATTAATATTTCGTGATTTTCTTATTCTGCTAATCGCGGAATAGATTTACCTATCCGCAATAACTACCCCTGATTTTTACAAAATACTCTTAACCTGATATGGTTCCCATATTTTTTTATAACAATACTTTATAAGTTTAGAATACTCGGTATTTTTCATCGAATCAGAGCAGATTTGTTTATGAATCTCAGAGTAGCATATTCTATACTCTTCTGAAAAATTATATTTTTCCAATTTTGATAATGCATCACACCCATTATAAGATTTTATTTCTCAATAATAAAAAGACAATGAATTATATAGGCTTGTTTTTTCTTTTTAATTTTCAAAAATCAGAAAAATTTTCAATAGAACTTCAGCTAAAGGGAGGTGACCAATTCAACATATTTATAATATATTTTTTAAAAATCTTTGATTTATGCTTCAATTTTAGGAACAGGGATTTCAGAAAAATAAAATAAACCGGCTAGAGCCTTGATAAGAACGCACATTAAATATTTAATAATTTAAAAAAATCTTGAATATTATCAAACACAACTATCCAATTAAATAAATAGGCTGATATTTAGGGAAAATTAATGTGTTTTTAGTGTCAAATAACTAAAATAAATATATTTTAGGGCTAGAAATTTAATGATGGTGCTAAATAAAGCTTTTAATCTTGACGTAGTAAGATTATAGTGGTTTAAATCTGCTACCCTTAAAAAAAATTTCGAGAAAAGATATATAATTTCTGAGTTTTGTAAAATTTTAGTATTTTTTAAAGAAAGACGTTCAATTATATTTTTTTAAGGATATAAACTATTTTGTTATAGAATAGGCATTGGGCCTTTTTGGACAAAAAATTAAAAAAATACTAAAATAAATTCGGAAACTTTTCCAAATACAAAACCCATTGATAACAGAAGCTTCATATTAAAAATTTATACCCAAAAATTCCGATCTTCATGCAATATAGAAGTCTTGAGTATATAAAAAACCGAGGATCTAAAAAAGAAGAGATATAAATAAAAAAATCACATCTAGATAATTTCAGAGCCAAATCCGGCTCAAATTGTGACTTTATAAATAAGGAAGAGTATCTTACAAATCATAAATTTTACCCAATCTCAGAGTTTGATTTTTACATTCTCTATTCATAATATCCTAGTAGGCGCTTTTCATTCAAATTAGAAATATTTGTATTTATATTTATTTATATCTGCAAAATTAGGACCAAAAATCTTAATTTTGATATTTTTTGAGATTATCCAACTGAAAAAATAAGCATTATGCATTTTTTTTTAAAAAAACTAATTAAAAAAATATATTCGTAACCAAAAAATCAATCTTATTTTATATAAGCAATGCTATGAAGGTATTTTAATAAGAAAAAAATATAAATATATAAATAAAAGAACCCCCACCGTTTGATTTATTAAGATAGAAATTTTATTGTGATATTTGGAAAAAAATTAGAGGTTTTACGAAATTCTGCGAAAGATTTTTACAGAAGTTTTTTTGAAAAAAATAGAAAGAAATAAAATCATATAAACCTTTATATGCGAATATTTTTCTGAAATTAAACTGTATTAGTTGCTATCATCATATTTTGCAATTTATAAATTTGGAATTTTATGTCAAAAAATTTCATATTTACTAAAAATTGGATATAAAGGGATAGGAAAATAAATTAATTTTATCTAATAAAATTTTTTTGATTCAAAAAAGAAGAATTTTTTTAAATGAAATATGAAATATTTGTCACGAGGTGAAAGAAATTTGTAATTTAAGATTGGAAATTTATTTCAGGCAATTATTGCCCTGGAAAATAGTAAAAAAATCAGGGATTTCGATAAAAATACACCTGGAATAGAAGGTAAAAAAATATTAATTAGCTAATATGGATTTATTATATAGAAATTTTAATTTTATCTGAAAAAAAATAATAAAATTATAATTTAGTTTTTCGATTTTATATCTTTCTTTTAGTCAAAACTTGCGCTGATGTGGGATAAATATACACAAGAAGCAATAATTTAATGATTTATCATTTTTATTATAAACCTTTTAAGATTTTTAGAGTCGTTTATGATTATTTATCTATGTTTTTATTGGTTATTAAACTTTAAGATAAACCAAAAAAGATGAAATTTAGAAGCTTTGATGAACCTGGATCCAAAATAAAGATAATTATCTGAAAATTCAGAATTTCTAATCAAAAAGAAAGAAACATAGACACAATAAATTTTTTGAAAATAGTTATGGAAAGTAAAATAAAAAAACAAAAATAAGATATTTATAGATTGATTTTACAAAAAAAAAATTCTTGAAATTCATTTTTATAGATAATTTTTACATTAATAAGCTATAAAGCGCAATAATGGATGTTAAAATTACTCTTAAAGCGAGAAAATTTAAATTATTATGAAAATATGTATTTTTCAAATATATATATATATTAATACTAAAAACTTTATTATATTTAATAAACTAGGTTTTGGCTTTTGTAAAAGATTATTTAACAGTAAAATTATTTTTAAGGTAATTTTTAATTACTTCATGAGTACTGAATCAATAAATATAAATCAAGTAAGAAATAATTCCCATAAAAACCTCAAAAAAATTAACACCCGGTAAATTAAGTCAAAACACAAAAAATTATAAAATTAATTAATTTATTATAATTTAGTGATTTTACACTTTGCACTTCAATTTCTTTGCCTTCAGAAAGTTTAAGCCAGAATTTTCATTACATTAAGTACCTTCCAGTACCATTTTTATGTTTAAATAGAAATTTTCACTTTTAGGGTGATTAACTTAAGTGATAAATACACGAACGCTTGCATTTTAGAATCTATAAATCTAGAAATATAAAATATGAATTCTTTTCTATAGAAATTTTCAAAATCAAAGTGATAATAATTTAAGCTTCTGAAAAAAAAAAGAAAAAAACCTTATATTCTTTTTCTAAACTCACAGATCCCGAAAGTTTAACTCCATAAAAGTGATTTCTCTAACTGTCTAAACGCTTAAATATCATCAATTTTAGATTAAAAATTTGAAATTTTAGGTTTGTAATATTATATAAGAAAAAATTTCAAATGTCATTTTAGCGTTTTTTTTTCAAGTTATCGCAATTCAAATTTTTGTGAATAATTTTTTTGCGGATACTGTGGGATAATTTCCACCGGTTTTCTAGAAATTAAATTGAAAAATTGAAAAATTGAAAACTTATTTATAAATAAAAAATAATATATGTCCAATTTCTCACCCTTTAACGTTCGGGGGTTTATATGCAATTTAATATTTCAGAAAGATAAAAATTATTAAAAAAAAGCCAACATTTTTGAAATTAAACCTTAAATAAAAGAACTGGGGCTCTTTAAAATCTCCAGGAATTGTAGATGTACCTCTTCTCAAAAATAATAAATGAAAAAATATATAATAATAAAATACATATACAGACCACTGCGCAATAAATGCTTTTTTATATAATAAACATGAATATTTTGAGCGGAGATTTAAAGCATTATCAGCAAAATATTTTGAAATAGACCTGCAATAATGTGATTATTCTTTTTTTATCTTCATTTCTATGAATTTTTAACTCCAAAATCGCATTGATGAATTATGTTTATCTAGAAAAAATAATAAATAAATGAACTTATTTATTAAGTATTTAAAATATATGTTTCAATTAACTTTTTAAATTATTTTTTGGATTTTTATTAGATCATTGATCCTAAATAGATAAAATTATTATCATAAAATACAGTGTTAAATTACTAATGATTCTATTCTAAATCTTTTCTGGGGATTCAAAACAGCTTAAATAAAAAAAAAAAGAGGTATATTTTTTCCAAAACTAAAAAAGATGTTTGCCTCCTAAAATAAAAAATTAATATTATTTTTTGAAATCAATATAGCTAAGTAATTTTTTTCATTATAATGGTTTTACCATGCTAAATAAAATAATTAATATCAAATTTTACATTTTTTTTTTAAAATCTATATTTTAAAATATATAAAGATTCAATATAAACCTTATTTTATTTAATTTTTTATTTGAAAAAAAGGGGTATTAATATATATATATATATTGCGTCATTTTTTTATCTTTTATATATATACGATTCACAAAGTAAGTGTAATCTCTCTTTAAATTAATAAAATTATCTATTTTTTTGACGGTTATTGAAAAAAAAAACATTTATCTACGGAATTTATAAATAAATTGCTTTAAAAGAGAATTATTCTTGAAAATTATCAATATTTTAATGGGGTATAAAAATCGATAATAGTTTTGATACTTTTTTTTCTTTTTCTTTTTCTTTTATTTATTTATAATAATTGTGATTTCAAATAAACTTGAAAACTTTAGGTATATTTTTTATAGTAATTAAATTAAAAATCTAAAGTACTTATACTTTTTTAATTTATATTACTAATTTTTAATATTCGAATTTCTACTATTCTTATTCCAAGCTTTGAAAAATATACAATGTTTTATTTGAAATCCACGAAAAATGATGAGTGTAAACTATAAGCCTAAAATTTATTCACTCCAGTAGTTATAAATGTTATATTTAAATATAAATTGAATAATAATCTTCCTTAAATATTCTATTGACTAAACTATTTTCTGAATATTTTTAGTTCTTTTTATAGATTAGTAAAAAATTATAATATCATTATGACTTTTAAAAAAATGTGGGTTTTAAGGAAATTCCTTAATATGTATATTATTAACAGCCCCCCCCCCCACCTTATTAACAGCAATTTTAATTATATTTCAATAAATAACAAGGAAATTGGAACAATTCGGTAAATTATATTTATGCTTAAAATTTCCCAAAGAAATTTCGTTATCTTTTGCAAAAATCAAAATGTTAATTGAAGACAGCCTTATAGAGATGGTCTTTCTATTATAAAAAATATATTAAATTTAATAAAAATATTATTATCAAGCTAATATATGCCAAATAAAATTCATCTACTACACCAATAAATAAAACCATTATCTATAGATAATCTTTTTGAAGATCAAAAAATATCTTCTCTGAAGATTTCTATGCAAAAATAATGTATGAAAATTTAAATAATTGCGATAAGGATATTAAAAAACTATAAAATATGAATAAAAAATTCAAGCTTACCTCTGGGTAAATATACCTATTTTTTTAATAAAAATCCTTATTTTATTTATACATTGAAGAGATAATGAGTTTTTTGAAAGATTAAAATCAATTTTTTATATTTAATCGTATTAAAACATCATAATTCTAGGTTATCTGAAATATAAATATCCTAGTATTATTTAAAAATTGCATAAATATTTTTCAATAAATTGTTCCCAAAATTTATAGTAATTCCGGAATAGTAATTTTTTTGAGTTTTTTTTAATCAAATATGCATATGTTGTTTATTAAATGTCTAAGATTTTCATTTTTGGAAAAATCATTATAAATATTTCATGAAAAAAGTTGATTTCAAACCACGCTGATGATTTTCTAATAAAAAATGGTATAAAAATCAATAAAACGCATTTTCATCTTCAGGTTAATAGAGAGGGGATAATTTGTAATTTTTTTAAAACTTTAAATGAATCTAGAATATAATGATCAAAAACAAAATAATGTTTAATTTTGGTTCAGTCTATTAATTTATATAAAGATTTGCCCAAATAAAACAAAATATAACTCGAACTTTTTTTCAAAGTCCAATTTATACGAATCACTTATATGAAAACAAAAAATAGTTATTAAATTTATTGATAATATTTAACCAATCGCAAAATGAGCTGAATTTTATACCCAATAATATTAAATAGAACCTATCAGGTATAGATTTAAACCCCATTAAAAAATAATTAAGATAAATATCAAAAAAAATTATAGAAAAAAACTTCATCATTCCCTTGCGAAATTAAATGTATTTAAAGCATAAAAAAATTTTAAGCAATTATATCGAATAATAGATAGATTCTGTACGCAATAATGATTGAAATTAGCAATATAAATAATCTTGTTCAAAATTTCTAAATTTTTTTTTATTTATAATTAAAAAATGCCTAAATTGGATGATTAAATTTCTTGAACAGATGATTAATTAATAGATTTAATATATCTGATCGATTGAAAAGATATTCACCTGCCATCTTATATTAAAAGTTAGTTTAAACAAACCTAATTATGAATAATAAGAAAACCAAAAATAAAAGATAACTGCTTTTTAGTAAATATTTTTTTGAAAAAAACTTATTTTAAATATATATACACTTTAATTGAATTTTTTTGTTTATTTTTGGGCATATATTTTAAAAAAAATGCGTTTAAAGGATTAGTTTTTGAAAAATACTTATTCCACAAACAGTAGCATTATTTATATCTATCCAGCTTAAAAAATTAATAAAACTTAGCTAAAATACTAAATTTATTAGCTTTGTGTTAAATTTTAAAATGTTTATTATATAATATGTTAAAATGTGATCACTCATTAATTTTGATACTTTATTCTACAGTTTTATCACCCCTTAATTTTTTATTATAATATCAGGGTACATCCTCAGTTGGGCACAATTTTTTTTTAAAAAATTTTATACTATTATTCTATTTGATTTTTTTTAATTTTTATTAATATAATATTAAAAATACGAATCCAGTAAAATATAAAATTCCAATTAAAATTCGAGAATATTGTAAGTCAAATCGAAGCTTAGTAAATTTCAGCCTGATTTTATTTTTGAAGATGGTCAAATTTCAACATTATTGTTTTTTTTTTTATCTTTTTGCTTAGGTTTTATTGTGTTATTAAAATATTTTTTTAATTTTTATCATGGAATTCATTTGTAATATAACTACACTAAAAACCATAATAAAAAAATAATAAAGAAAATAAATGAGTATAGAAAAGATTATTAACCTAACTACAACAATCTTCTCTGCCGGACTGCCGGCTGAGTACCTACGGTAAAAGGGTACCATCTACCAAAATAAAGACCCCCCCCCCACACTCCCTAACATTGCTTCAAAAGTTGTATTACTGAGATTATATACTGTTAAAAAAATCTTTTGAAAAAGTAAGAAAATAGTAAAATTTTGTTATATAAATATTACTTTATGTTTTTCTGCAAAAAAAGGAAAGATTATTTCCCTCTTTTATAGATTTATACACAATTGAGCACAGTGATATTCATATTTATGAGAAATTAAGGTAAATAAAATTCATCTTTAAGGAGAAAAAAAAAACTTATTATGGAGGTGTAAAAAAAAATATATGGGAATTAATTAATGTGAGGTTTAAATTTAAATACCCTTTATTTTATGGTTTTTTCTAGTATAACTTATTTTATAAATATTCAAGGTTAGATTTTTCTGGATTATCTGCATCATCCATTGACACTGTATATTTTAATTTACTAAAAATATTTTAGTCTTGGAACAATTATTTTATTAAAAATACATTACAAACTTAAATTCTGGAAAGATACTTTTTTTTTATAATAACTCTTTAAAAAAATATAGTATAAAATCGTTTTTTTAGATGAAATATATAAGTGAAAAACTCTTTTAGGTAAAAAAAACGAAAAAAAGGTGACATTAAATTATAAAAAAGTAATTTCACTTTTAAATACGCCTACCAGTGAAGACTTTATAGTTTGCTGATTGAGGTAATATTATGTATACAAGACGTATTTTCCCACAAAGCCCTATAGGTTAATTTTGCATAATAATTATTTATAGTCTCAAATTCAGATAAAATCATCCAGTTTGGATTATAGTGATTTTTATTCACTAATTATAATAATTTAACAAATAAAAAAAGATTTATTACAAATCTAGATTTTTCCCAATATTTTATAAGAAAATTAAATAAGTAAAACGTCTTTTTTACTAAATAATAACCCATTTATGTAAATATGAATTTATTTTTACTAAAACGTAGTATTTTTATACAAGTGAATATTTAGAGGAATTTTAAAAACTATATCGGCAAAATAAATAGAAAAGATGTTTTTCAAAAATTCTCAAATAAAAAATTTGTGAAAAAAAAAATTTCAATATATAGCAATTTTTATTATTTAATTCCTTTTTTTCGAAGGTTAATATTTTTATAGTGGTACCGAATTACTTATCTTAAATAAAAATTTATATAAATAAGTCTTTAGAAATCTGCTTTAAATACACGTTTGTATCTGTAAAAAAATTCAGAAATCGAAATAAAGGATAAAATTATACCTGATTTTCCCAAATATATCTAAATTTATTATTAGTAAATATAGGTCTTGATGTTTCATATAGATTTTTTTTAATCTTACTTAACTTTAATGTATCATAAATAAATTTGATAAATCTTTTGAATAACTTTAATTTAGTTATATATATATACAATAATATCATATTTTTTTAAAAAAACCCCCCAATTATTTTTCAGTTTACTTAATTATTATTTTTCGACTCTAATATTCATTATTAGTTGGTATGAGATCTAAGAATTATAATTCAAAATTATTTTTATTAGATTTATCGATTAAACTCATTCATCTAAACACCTAATATTAAATTAATTTTTTAATCTGCAAATTTTGTGCCTGAGTTGCAAAAATTTAAGTTAAAAAAAGTAAAAAAAATTATTAATAAACCATCTAAAAGCTATACGTTTTTTTATTATTAAAAATACCTACCTGTTATATGTAAGGTTTTTTTTCGATAAAACTCATGCTCGAATTATATAATTTGGTACTCTAGAACTTAAAAATTCTGAAAGTATGTTACTGCTTTAGTATATGGTCTATCATAACTAGTTGTAAGAATTTTTTCCCGGATATAATCAATTTTTTTTATAAAAATATACATATAATTAATAACAATTTTGTGACACAAATACCATTCGAAAAAACCTTCAATATTTTTTAAGTGGATTTGGCGGAAATTATATTTGATTTGGGTGGAGAGTACAATCAGATATTTTAGCTAATAAATCACTTAGAATATTAAAATTGGGTAGCCTTAATTAAATTGAGTAATCAAATGAGGCTTTACACACTCGATAATTTTATATTTACATATTCCAAACCACATTTAAATCGATTAAAGAGGAAACGGGTGATAATCCCACAGTGAAAAATATAAAGATTTTTCCAAATTTATGTAATAGAATATTCCATTCTAAATCATAACAAGGATTCATAAAGCTGATTTAACTATTGAGAGAGCTAATGTGAATATTTTCCGAAGATTGATAAATTAATAAGCGATAAAGGCTTAAATTAATTAAATATTACAAGTATTTAATTGGCCAAACTAATTTTTATAATATTTTTTAATACATCTTTACCAAATTGTGCTAATTTAATAAAATTAAAAATGCTAGGGGATTAAATATTACGCCTTATAAGTGTATTTATATTCGATCCTCATTAACTTGCTAAGAATAATGGAAAGAAGAAATTGTGTTAGGGACTTCTACTTTTCATCCTGTGAATATTTTACCCTCAATAAACAAAAAAACTCAATAAATATGATTAGATACCTCCTTCATATGGACGAAAATCAAGAATTTAACAGAGAACGCCAGTATTATTTAAAATCGAAGTGCTGGAGTTTGATATGAAATTTTAAATGGTGTTATTGACGTATTTTCTGCTATTAACATAAATTATAGAAAGACTATTTCAAAAAAATACAATCCTTTATAATCTAAAATAATACTGAAGGAAAATATCATAAATGGAGAAATCACACGTTTAATACGATCAGTGATAATAATAATGGCATTCCAGACCGCTAATAGGTGCTAAATTTTTCAAATATCGCTAAAAAAACATTTGGATAAAATAGTAAACAAGTATATTTATATAATTTTCTTCAAATAAATAAATGCTATACTTAGTGGGATCCATTCATGGAAAAATAGAAGGAAAATTTCAGCAGAATAGCACATAAAAATTAGCTATTCTTGAAACCATAACTATAATGCTGAAAATGTGAATATATAGCACTGTTATGAATTTTTATTTGTGTTTAGAAAATTTATATTTAAAAAAAAAAGAATCGAATGCGAAAAAATCAGATTAAACGTAAAAGTTTTTTTCTTATTGATTTCCATGAAATTTTCACAAAAATAGCCTAAGTAAAGTTTGAAAAAACCATACCTAAAATTAAAAATAGTTAATTAATTTACTTTTAAAAAGAAAAAAAATTAGAAATCTCATTAATGAAACATTAAAAATTCAAAGACTGAATGCATAGAGATGTATATTTTTTATTTTATCTTAAAAAAATAATTTCAGAAATTATTTACATTTATCTAAATTGAATGAAACATTTTAAATAATTATAAACCGAAAAAATTGAATTTTAAATTCTAAGATAGCACACATAAGTGTGAATTTCAAAATAAAAACAATTAAACAAACCAAAAAAAATTAATTGGGCATAAAAAATAAGTTCATAATTGAATTTTCTAGACAAAATTTTAACCACTTATAGAGAATTTCGAATTTTTTTTATTTGGCTTTTACCTTGGGCAAAGAAAAATTAAAATAATAAAGATCTTGCTTTCATAAGATTTGAAATCTATATAAACGGGGCTCTATAAATAGAAACAGGAATTTCGATATAAAAATATATTAAGTTAGGATTTTAAAAATAAAATTCAGTCTCACCATCAGCTAAATGGATTCAAAACAGCATAATTGCTATTAGTAAAGCTACTACAACCAAAATATTTTAAAATTAAGCTGTTATATTAAAATTTGATATAAAATTATACATTAAAGACGCTTAATATAAAAATCTAATAAATTGTAAATCCAGCTAAAAAAAATATCCATATTTGTCAAGACAAATATTTACTAATAATAAATTTAGATATATTTGGGAAAATCAGGTATAATTTTATCCTTTATTTCGATTTCTGAATTTTTTTACAGATACAAACGTGTATTTAAAGCAGATTTCTAAAGACTTATTTATATAAATTTTTATTTAAGATAAGTAATTCGGTACCACTATAAAAATATTAACCTTCGAAAAAAAGGAATTAAATAATAAAAATTGCTATATATTGAATTTTTTTTTTTCCACAAATTCTTTATTTGAGAATTTTTGAAAAACATCTTTTCTATTTATTTTGCCGATATAGTTTTTAAAATCCATCTAAATATTCACTTGTATAAAAATACTACGTTTTAGTAAAAATAAATTCAAATTTATACAAAAAATAAACTATAAATTCTTTATCGGAGGGATTATTTAAAAGGGCTATTAACGTTTTAAAAAAACTATCTTACCTTTTTTTTACCTAATAGAGTTTTTCACTTATATATTTGATCTAAAAATACGAATTTCTAATCTATTTCTTTAAATAATTATTATGAAAAGGAACTACGTTTCCAGAATTAAATTTGTAGTATATTTTCAAGAAAATAATTGGTCCAAATCTAATTTTCTTTTTACTAAATTAAAAAGTGTCATAATATTGAAGTTATATTTAAATGTATTTATTTTACTATTTTTTTATTTTTAGTAACGTATTAATAAAAATCAATCAATTTTAAATATAATAGTTGTTCAAAATTATGAAATATCAAAATTACTTTGAAAACATAAAATCCATTTTTAAAATTCAAAATTTGAGGGTTTATAAAATCTAAAATTAAATAATATAATTTAGAAGCGATAAATCTGAATACAATACATATCTACATATTTAAAATTTATAATATTAAACTTTGAATTTTATTAATTCATATTTTTTCAGCATTAAAATTCATTTTGTTTTGTTTTTATTATGGCAGTTTTTACGTTCATTTAATTTTACTAAATCTAACCAGATTATGTTGCAACATAATATTGACTATAAAATCCCTAAATTTACGGATATAATTAATCATAACACATAATAATATATAGAAAATTAGTGACCAATAAATGATTAGTGACATAATTAAACTTAATAAAAAACCACTCGGCATATCAATCATGATTAGTCAATTAATTTTATTCAAATAAATATTTAATTATTAATGATAAATATAATCAATTTAATCGTTTAAAAACTTATATATTAGCCAATAGATATAAAATAAGAAATCTAAAAAAAATACTATTAATTTATAACTATATAATATATGGTGCCGCGACATTTGAAGAAATTTTTTGATAAAAATGCCATTTCATTTTATACATTGACCCAATGGACATTTAATCAAATTGAAATATCACCCAATGGACATTTCACCTAATGGGGAAATCATATTATGAAAATTGGTCATGATTTTTCTTTATAGTCTATAAGCCACTTCAAGATCAAAAATATCTTCTTAAAACATAGATAAATCTTTAAAAATATGGATTGTAAATAATATCATGACTTTTCAAGAAAAAAAATCCATACAAGATCTTTAAAAGCTTCTAAAAAAACCCTAATAGAGCTAATACGTTTATTTATTTAAACATTATGATAGAAGAAAACAAATAATTGAGTTTCTAATTCAAATTATCGTATACTGAATAGATAAGTGCTAGATTTAATAAATATTCGTATAAACACAAATTTTTACTATGGGTGGAATTAGCCAAATGTTTTTAGATGAAATTTACATTTGATCAATTTTCCATATTATAAATGCTCATTTGGCAAAATTAATCGGTTCAAAAGTCTTTGGGTCATTTTTCTTTGGGTGAAATTTTATACAACCATAATGTATATTTATTTATTTCTTTTATGGATCCCCCTCTTTTCTAAAGCCAAATTTATATTGAATAATTTTTACATTGTGTGTTACTTCAAATAATTTTGATTTTTTAAATTCAATTTAAAATTTTTGAATTATACTTGTGCTTTTTTTATTACTATTTAAGGTTTATGAATTTATTAATAGATAATTTTGTAACCTTTGGTCGATTTAAAAGCTATCTTTTTATATCTTTTAAACTCTTAATTATAATGATTTCTTTTTAATCATCAAATTTTGAGAATATATTAAATCGAAAAAATAAAGTATGACTTAAGTGATAAATATAATAACTTGAAGAGTTATAATTATTTAACAGTACGATGTAGATAATTTGCCATGTGTAATAATTTTTATGATTGTTAGAGAAATCTTAGCATGTGTATACTTTAAAATTTATATAAAGTGAATCTTTATGAATCTTTAGGCAGCTTCAATAAAATCTGGTTTTATATGAATTTGAAGATGTATAATTTGGTAAAATTTAATTTATTTTGTTTAATTTTCATTAATTAGCTTCAAAAATTAACAAATCTTATTTAATTAGGTTCAAAGTACTGGAAAGACACGATTTCTCTAGATGCTAAAGAATTTTTATAATCCTAAAATAAGCAAAACTAAGATTTATTCCGCGTATTTAGTAAATAAACGAGCTGTAAAACATTTTTAGAGTTATAGTGTTCTTAGAAATTACAAATTATAAAAAATTAAAAAAAGTTAAAATTTACTCCTCCGTTTGTTTATTAAATCTGAAATAATTAAATCATCGCTGTATGAATCGAAATCAATGGTTTTTTAAAATAAAAATCTAAAATTATTTGGAGATTAAAGAAATATTTAATGTAGAAAATAATTTTATTTTCATGATTTTTGAAAAAAAAACATATCAAAAAAATCATAATTATATTATAGCACTCGATAAAAAACTATATAGATTCTGATAGTAAGGATAATATTTGGATATGTGAATTTGACTCAAATCTATCAATAAGAATTAAACCCCAATTAAATGATGGTCAAATACCGCTGAAATTTTTGTTTAATCGATTTTTTATTTGAAGTTTTCATAATTTGATTTATTTTTAAGAAATATATAATATTACTATGTACTTATATTACGTTATAATAAAAAGGGAGTGAGTTGCTTTTAAATTTTAGCAATTAAAAGATTTTATTTGTTATTATTAGGTTTGGAAAATACCTTTATTATTATCAAACATCCTTACTTTCATTTTTTAGATTATTTACAGTGGTAAAGCGGGTTTTTATTTTTATTGTAAGTGTATTTTAGAAGAGGTTTTTATAATTAAATTTCGGATTAAAAATAATTCTGATATAAATTTGAGTGTGATAATTTTGGGGGTTTTTTGCATCTGATTTTTTTATTAGATAATGAGAAAGGGGTTTGTAAGAGATTTTTTTTGCAAAAAATAAGTTAATTGATGGGTTAAAAGAATTTCAATAATTATTTCTACAATATTGTTAAAACTGTTTGGTTTATATGTTTTTAAATATTTATATATTGCACTTAATTGACAATCTGATAGATGTAAAACCTTTTATGAAAATTTTATTTAAAAAGATAAATTAACACAGGGTGAAATATTTTTTGATTTAATTTAAAAGGATAAGTTAAAATTGAATTTTTTTTTATAAATTATAGGTAAAATACACGTGAGGTGAATTTCAGTGGATAAAAGCCTTTTAAAATACAAGAGAATTGCAAATTATTTTCTAAAAAAAAATATGAAATAAATAATCTATTAAAGAAAAATCGACATGTTCAAGTGTTTTTTTCCTATCCAAATAAAACATTTTTTTGCCAATAATGATTAAAATCTCGAATTATATCTTCTTTTTAACACTAATTGACATCTCGAAAAAATTTAAAAAAGCACATTACCCAAAAATTTCTTGAAAAACCTCAGTACAGAATTAAGTAAATTTAAATTAATAGGGCTTTAATTTTATCCAGTGATAAAAAATAAAAACTGTTTTTTAAATATTTAAATATCATTATTATAAATGAATTTTTTTAAAAAAAACTAATTAAAGTTTGTAATTTAGAATTAAATCGAATATTTTATCTTTTAAATGTATATATAATATAAAATTTTGTGGAAATTGGCTTCAAATATTTTTCAAAAAGCTTTAAATAGAGATTAAAATTTCATCAAAATATAATTAAAGGGCAATATATTCACATTTACTTATGAAACATAAATAAATTAGATCTTTTATTAAGATATAATTTAAAAAAAATCCCTTATATTTGAATAAAATTTTTTCACATAATTTTTCGGTGTATCTTTCATCCCTTTTCATTGATGATCCATTAAAAAATCCGAATTATTTATATGTATAAAATAAAAAAGAATATTTAAAAAACTATCAATTAAAATTTAGCGTTGCTATTTGAGTTAAATTTTAATTTCTTAGATGTGTTTAAGCTTAGTTCGGCTATATTAGTAAAATTTTGTTTTTTTTATATAAAAAATCAAGAAAATGAATTTTTATGGGTTCCCAATATTTTTTTTCGTATATTTAATTAGTTTTGAAAATTCCGAAAGATGTAAAAGCTTTAGAAAAACTAAAAAAAATTCCTCAACTCCAGCTATCCACTTTGCCATATCAATGAAACTGTAAAAAAAGTTCGATTTTTTTTCATAATGCCATTATATTTACAATTTCTGATATTTTCTTCAAAGATGAAATTGCTAAGACGTAATATTTAATTAATAGAAACTAAAAAAAAACTATGATAGAATTTTCAATATTTGGATTTAATACATCCTTTTTATTAAACAAAAATTACTATATATTATGGTTTGATATTAACTTTATAATACTAAATATAAAATAAAAAAATTACTATATATTATGGTTTGATATTAACTTTATAATACTAAATATAAAATAAAAAAATTATTTTTTATTTTTAATGCGGATATTTTAAAAATTAAAATCAAAATTTTTGAGTTTTTTTCCGAATTTTTATAGAGGTAAAAATTATGAAATAAATTTTTACAGATAATTTATGTATCATATATTATAACTAACTTTTCTTCTCATAGGGACTTTTGATATAAATTTAATTTTCCATTTGGATATATCAAAAATAATTTTCACTTTATTTTAATTGATATTGAGGGTTTAAAAAGGACTCGATGTATTTTTTTGATTAAAATGATTATAAATATTAAAATTAAATTAATTGTGCACTATCTAGTTTTTCTATTTCCGATAAAAAATACAAAAAAAGTATAATTTTTTTATTAATTTCCCTTTTAAATTCAAAAAGTTTTAACATAACCAAAGGTTTTACATATACAATTAAATCTTTTTTTTTTATGAAATCAGGAATAAAACCCATTAAGACCTCAAATTTTTTACTATTTACCTGTTTGATTGTTATAAAATTATAATCAGTTGTTTAAAAAGATAAATGTCTCATATTTTAAAATAAAATTTTTTTCATGTGGCTTTAATTTTAGTTGAAATGGGATATAATTTAAAAAAACATCTTCTTCCCTGCCAAAATTTATTAAGATAACCTTTGAATTCCGATAGAAAAAAGATATAAAGTAATAATAATAATTGCATTTGGTAAATCAAGCTTTTTTTTTTTACCACTGATAATATAATAGATACTTTTTTTAATTTATCGCTTATAAAGAAACAAACAGTTTAAAAACAAATAACATAGTTATTCGTTAATAGTTGATTGAAAAAAAAATTTTGAACGAAGAATTTTCGAAAATAAAAATGATAGAGAAAAAATAATAAAAGTTTTAAAATAACACACTTTGTTTTGAAATAAATTACCTGTTACTTTTTTAAATTTTCTTTAATATTTACCACCCAGTTATTAATTTATACTAAGATTAATTTAAATACCTTTTATATGTCAAAATGAGAAGACTTATATCTCTTTTCGTAACCGAAGTTTTTATTCGAAAGATTTATGATTTTTTGGCCACAATTGATACAATATTATAACAAAAAATAAATTATCCAATAAAGATAACTATTAAAAATAAAAAATTGCCTAAAAAGAATATTCATTCATATATAAAAACCAATTATATAATAATTTAATATTTTTTTTGGTGGAAAATTAAAATCCTGAGTAATTATAAATTATATTGGCTTAATATAAAAATATGTGGTTTTTTTACCCAATGCATTTACGATATTCATTTAGCTCATTAAGATCTTTTAAATTTGGAAAAATAACTATAATTCTCATTGTCTCCAAAAATATTTATTTATAAATCGAACTATTCACCCATTTTTTAAAATGGAAATTTAATTGAATAAAAGTTTCAAATAAAATCGATTTTTAAAAAAGTGATAAAAGTAAATTAAAAAATTAAGTTATCAATTACATACAAATCTGATTAAGTAGTAACAGTGATATAAAGAAATAATTTCCCGATTTTATTTGAAAATCCCATATATATAAATAAGGGAATTAGAAAATTACAAATGACACTGTTTTTCGTATTAAAGTCTTAATTGCTTAAATTTGGAGTTAAAATTAAGAGCTATCGAATTTATTCAATCCCCCCCCCCCAAATTTCAATTCTAGTTATTAACGAATAGCTATGTGCAAGTTTATTTTTTGGGAGTTTATTTCTATATAGGCTATAAATTAAACAAATTATTTTATGGTATAGGAAATTTTAGAGGATCAAATCGATGTCATTATTCCTTCAAATTCTGTTTTATCCTTTTTATTTACAAAAAATCGTTAAAAATTCAATATCTATAAAATATTTTATTAAAAAGTGGTAGAGTAAATGACTTTAATAGAATGAGAAATATTCATACTATTAAAGAGGTATTTAATTTTTTGATAAAATAAAATTTAATATATATATACATTAAGGAAAAAAATTTTAAAATTGAATGCATTATTATCAATAAAAGCATTAAATTAACTATAGAAATAATAATTAAAGATTAATATTTTCCAAAAAAAAACCAAAAATCATCTTATTTAGGTATTAATTTTATCAAAAAAAGATAGCTGCTTATATTTCTTGGGGATTAAAGATTTAAAATGTATATTTAGTTGAAACCCAGATAACTTAATTTTTTTATTATTTTTTAATACTATTTTCGATTTGGTCCGAAAATTTTGTAAACACATACAAATATATCTTGATTTTAATAAATAATAAGCCAGTTATTAATTTAAAAAAAAAAACTAAAATCAGAAATAATTTTTTTTGGTATTATTGGAGTCGTAAATTATTCTATAGTGCCTGTATTGTATCTTTTATAAATGCCCTTTAATTTTATCCTATACTATTACCTATTCCTAATAGCTACTTTCTTTCAAATGAATTATTATTATTATTTTCAACAAATTAAATCTTCAATTCAGATTCAAATTCTTTTTTTTTTGGCTTTTTTTCAAAAAAATCATAAATACAAAATATGAACTTTTAAATGAATAAATATTTAGATTAAATAAAACTACAAGAACTACTAAAAAGCTGAATTGATATAAATATATATAAATATAAATTAAAAGATAAAACTACCAAAAAATTATTTGAAAAAATGTTCAAATGGTTATTTTGCATAAAGATATTTATAAGAGTAACGAAAAAACAATAATAGATAAAGTGAAAATGTATAATTAATATAATATATGGCTAAATTTAAATTTATATCCCCAATTTTTATTAAAAAAGTAATTTTTTACAAATTTGAGAGGTTTAATATTTCCTATTCATTGATCATGGATACATGTAAAATCTATTTATGGATTTGGTAAAAAAAAGAGATTTAATAAAGCTGGATATTATTTTTTAAAGCAAACATCGTTGATAAAAATTTATTTTTTATGTGCCAAATACCTTTTTATTATTTTTAACGAGCGAATTAAAAAAGATTAAATAATATTTTTTTATTTTAGATATAAATTTAATGTAAATTAAATAAGATTATGAATGCCAAAATAATATTATATTGTTTTTTTATAGTTAAGCTTATTTTTATGTTATATTTATATAAATTAAATTTAAAACTAACATATTTACTTATTTTTTAATTTGGATAAAACAAAAAAAAATCCACAAAAAAACTATTTAAAATTGAATGAATGACAGTTATGCTGAATAATATTTTTAATTTTTAATTTTTAAAAAAAATATGATAGGATTAGAAATCAAAATTATATGTATTGGTATTAAATATTCTATTTAATCCATATGGTAATGATTTTTAGAAAAAATTAAAAAATTTTATTATTGATTTTTATTATTTATATTTATAATATCATTTTACTAAAATTATAGTTCATTAAAATTTATTTATTTATATCAATTAAAATTAAAATAAACGAAATTAACCGATTTCAGGCATATTAAAACCAAATATATTTAAGATTAAGGTGTCAAAAAATACAGTATAGTCTGATAGCTTAAAAAAAAAATTATACTTATATTTAAATTGAAATAGAATAATTTTTGTGAAAAAAAAATATTGGGCTTTTTTGGTGTTAGCTCTTGCAAGTTAATCCTTAAAAAATCAACATCTATGTTAAATATATATTAAATCATCTGAAATTTATATATATATATATTTAAAGAGGATCTAATAGCGTATAAAAATATCTTTTTAAGTTTGGAGGAGTTGGTGGCGGTGTTAAATATATTTTCTTAAAAAAATCTAATATTTTTAAAAAAAAATATTTGAAATTGAAATTTTTGGCCGAATTTAATGCCAATTATTATTTTAGTTTAAATTGATAAATTTAATTCGAATAGGCCTCAAAATTAAGAAAATATTCTAAAAAAAATTATGGAAAAAAAACTATCCAATGAATATCCTAAATTGAAAATTACAAAATCATTAAAAAAATATACATAAAATGGGTCAGAAAAAATTCAAAGATTTTATAAATATTTTTTTAAAAAAAATAGAAAGCTTTCTGCTAAGTTTTCATTATAAATTTCTGAAGTTTATAGAAAAAAATACCATTATTATATTGTTATATATAACATTAGCTTAAAAATTTTTCATACTATTAACCAAATAGAATTATTAACTCTAGATTATAATAAATAGTTTAAAAAATCTCCTGAATAAAAGTTCAAGTTTATTAGATCTTATTTACCCAATTTTTTTATAGTGTAAAATTTAAAATCTTTTGTCAAAAAAACTAAATTGAAAGCAATTTTATTTTTAAATGGTTATTCTTGAAGATAAATTTAAGAAATAAAACGGTTATACAATTATTAAAGCTCTGCGATTAAAAATCTCTGTTTCTTATTTAAAAAAAATAAAAAAAATAAAATTTCAGATATCCAGTAATAATTTTAAATTATTTAACTTTTCACAAAAATTATTTAATATTTCTGTAAAAAACTAAAAATTTTCGAAATAAAACTTTGAATAATGTATTAAACAACCAAAAAAGTAATTAAGAAAAATTTTTTTGTTTGCAAATAAAATGATTTTCTTTTAGAATTACGTTTAAAACTGTGGGTTCCCATATTTTTTAATGGTTTATGAAAATAACTAATTTTTCTAATAAATTTCTATGATCTGAAGATAAAATCAATTTTTTAAAAATAAATATATAAAGGATACCTTAACTTTATTCTATATAATAACAGTCCAAATTCCTAAGAATTTTTTCCAAATTTTCGTGGTTATTTTTAAAAAATAACATTGTATATTAATAAAAAAAATTTAAAACTCAAAAATAGAGTAGAATTAAATTTTTCAAAAAAATTACTTGTGGCAATATTATCTGTAAAATTATTTGCTTATTAATTTAAGTGAACTTTTGGATGTAGTAAATTAAAATTTTTCAATATGATTAAAGCTTGAATAAAATACCACTTTCTAGAATGTTAAAAATATATTAATAAACTTCTAAAAAAGATAAACTAGGAAATTATCATTTTTAATATCCATCTTTGTGTAAAAAAACCTTGGTTTGAACATTTTTTTAAATCAAATGTACCTAAAAAATTTTTAAAAAAATTAAAAGAAGTAACAACTTCCAATGGATATTTTCAAACTAATTTATGCAAGTATTAACAGAGATTTTACAGTCCATAATAAATTAATTGGAGATTATTTGTTATTATATGTAATTTTTCAAAAATTTCTCGAATAATTCCACAGTTGATGCTTAAACGATTTATGAATTTAATTCGTCTTAGCTCAAAATAATTAAAAAAGATAATTGATCCCGATTTAGCCACCAGAAAAAAAAATCGTAATTAGATTTTTAATTTATTTATTTATTAAGAGATGTTATAAAGATTTATCATTTCTATTCATTTGCTTTCAAATTAGTTTTAAAAAATGCCTTTTTTCAACCATCTCTTTTCCTTTAGAAATAAATCCTATAAAATTGAAATATATTTTATAAAAGAAAAAAAAAAATTAATATTTTTTTAAAGTTCTTAATCTTAACTTTTTTCAATCTTCAAAAGATAAAGAAATAATATTTTATAAGGGTATTTTATTATATTTCTATTTTCTAAAAATTAAACCATAATTATATATATATATCTTACTAAAACCAATCTTATCTCTTTAATTTTACTAAATTTTCCTATTTTAATTTTTAGTTTTTAATTTAATATATCTAAATAGTTCATTGAACGAATTGATATTGTTATAAAGCTTTTTTTTTGATTGCGATAAAGAAATAAAAAATTTATAATTTGAATATGACAAACTGAGTTTGCCCTTCAAATATTCACAATGAATAATTTATGCTTTTTATAAAAAAAAAAGTGACATTTTTAATTTTTTGATTAGTTATGTATTTTTTATTAAGATTTTCTTTTTCGAAACTTAATATAGCTAATTTTAAAATAAATCTATTTATTTCTAAAAAAATTCGAGTTAAAATTCGTAACCCTTTCAACATTCACTATCGCATGGTAAATCAAATAAACAAAAATATATACATATGATTTATAATTTAAATTTATTTTAAAAAGTCATTAATTTTAATTTAGGATTTATTATACCTTTTAGAAAAAATTTATCTATTTCCAAGTTAAAAGATTAGTAGGTATTATAATAGATTTTTATATACATTAAATAAATTGGCTTTGTATTTTTTGAAACGAAAATTTTGCATTTACTCAAAAACTGGTGTCATTTTTTTCCTAAAATTTCGGAATGAGGTTATTTGCTATATTTATATTTACGTTTATATAAAACTACTTTTTTATATAATCAAAAACAAATATTTATAATTTCTTTTGGTGAAATTAAGTGGCAAAATTTACTTGACGAATTTATGACAATAAAATCATGATTTTTTTATCAAGTTAAAATTTTAAATTTATCTAATAGCAAAAATAGCTAAAAGAAATAATGAAAGAGGGTTATAAATAAAATTATACTTCAATTCCACTTCATTCAAATATATATTAAACTAAAAACTCAAATTTCTTTTTTGATTTAGAGTATTAAATTATGGAAGGAGAATAATTCTGTATTTTATATAGTTTATTAGCCCAAGTCTTTTTGGCTTTTTTTATATAATGGATTTAATTTTTCTGTATTGTAAAAAAAAATTTCAAAAAAATATACATGAAATATGAGAGCACTTTTTTTCTTCGATAAAATTGTTAGATAATTAATTCTCTGAATGAAATTCTCCAATTTTTTAGATAACTAAATATAAAGTCTTCAATGAAAGAAATTAATAGAAGTATGAATATTAGATTTTTTTATCAAGACAGCCTACCCTAATTTTATTGATAATAATTTCATATTATAAAGAGAAAATTTAAACTTCTCTAAATAACGCTAAATTATCTCTTCGTTTTTTATCTAAGAATAACAATAACAATAAAACCCCCTTATCTAAAAATATGGAATTTTTAAATCAAATTATCTTTTATACATATTTACGATTATTTTTAAATGTAAAAATATAATTTATCCCTATTTAATCTTCTATTTCACCTTCTATTATTTGAAAATTAGAATATATGGGGTCCCATTTATTGTTATTTGAATGTTATTATCAAAATTTGATTGTAATCATTTCCATAATAGATTCATTTTTATCAAAATAAAAACATGAAATTTTTTGTAATTTAAAAATTTAAATTGACTGAAAGAATAAAAAAGACAAAATAATTGAATGTATTGTAAAAAAAAAGCAAAAATGAACTTGATGCCAATAAAAAACTTGTAAGTTATCTACTTTGTGGCCTAAAGATCCTGAAAAAATATAATAATTTTATCCAGAGAGAAAACAACAAAAATAATGAAAATTAAACTCACTTTATTTTTACGAAGGATTTTTCAGTAACAATTTCCGCTTCAAAAAGCTTTCTGCCACAACAATATACTTTTAGATGAAATTTTCATTTATAGTTTGCGCATCAAGTTTTTTTTATTCCTGGTGATTTTTCTGCTCTACTTTTTATGATCACTCAAGATCATATTCAACTCGCTAGCCTATCTTTTAATATTAATTTTTTAACTGAAGGGGAATATGAAAATTCAAGTTTTGAATCTATATTATTGAAAAAAATAAAGCTATTACTATATAAAGCTAATCCTTAAGTTTAGTTAAACGGTATAAAGACGGTTATACTTTATATTTTTAAAATATTTAGAAATGTAATATAATATTTTATAATATAACATACATATTATTAAAAATAAACCTTTAATTCATTATTACATGAGCCGCTTTACAAAAAAAATAAATAAGGAGTGATATTTTCATTCAGGGTATTTATCTGATTTTAGAATAAATCAGCCAAAAAAATAAATTCATCCTTAGATGGATAAAAATCAGCTAAACAATGTGAGCAAATAAATATATATAATAAAATTATCTCGGAAAATTTAGATATTTAGATTTCAGTGCGTATGATCAAATAGAAAATATAATAATTTTTTTAAAATTATATTTAATTAAGTATCTTAAACATCCAAATAATCCTGGGAGATTATATCAAAAAATAAACATGAAGATACTTAGCATTATTTATTGTGCAATTATTATTAAATATAGTCGATCATCCAAAGCCACTCAAATCCAATAAAATGGAATAATATAGATACATGGATAAAATGAATATAAATGCGATTATCCTAGGTTCCTTATCCAAATTAAAACAACAATAGATTCTATAAACATTTAGAGAGGTTATTTTATTGAAATTTAATGAAAGGGTAAAATCAAATCAGGAGCAGTTTATTTGGTAGTCACTAAAGATTATTGAGTGTTATGTAACCAAAAATTATTAATGAATTTAATATCATTCATAGGAAAGGCTTTATTAAATTAATATTATGGCCAAGTTATTTTTTATTATTAGAACTTATTAAACTTTATATTGATTTTTAAAGGGCGATACAGAAATCTTAATCTTATTAAGCCCAATTATTCTAATTTCGATGGAAATTATTGTTTAATTTCCAAAAAAGATTGTCATTTCCAGAAAAAATTATTTGTTGTAAAAAATCCCTAATGCGTATATTAGTTTTATTGCGTAAAATATAACAAGGGAGAAATAGCTTTAGAAGCGAGATGATTTTAAAACAACTGAAACGAGGGCTCTAACATTACATAGATACAATAGTATTATTATTCATCCTAAAATGTTTCGTTAATATGCTGGTTTTGTAATAGAAAATAACATTTTTAAGACTATTGGATGGTCGCGAGTAATATTTGGATATAAAGCGTTTGGTTTAGGCTGGTTGAGAACTTAATGAACAACAATATAAATAGATTATAAATCCACCATGTGCTACACTTCATTCAAATTGGGACATTATAGAGGTTTTATATCTTCAAAATCTACTATGGGTAAATTACAATGGCATGTTTGCTAGGAATATGTAAGCAACATTACGATTCGTATAACAGTTTAATATCGTGGCAACAAAAACTTAATTGCTACTAATATTGAATGCACTCTGTATGTTTTTGTAACGGAATTCTTGTTTAGTGATCAGGGCTATCTTTTAAAAAGCTTATTGGCAGGGTGACATTACTTGTGGTATAAAAATACTGATAGATTACTGGCGGATATATATACTAATAAATACACCCAATAAAAAAGAGCTGATTATCAGGTATTGTACAAAATTGAGAGTTAACCAATAGTGATGTTTTTGGTGCTACTCGGTCACTAATCACAAACCAAAAAGTATCTTATAGAAGAAGAGCGACTATATGCAGTGAAACAAAACAACATTTCTGGTTTGTGAGTGGGCCAAAATGTGCTATAAATTATTACTTTGCTAATAATCCATTATGGATATTACCTAAATCCTCTTGATTGAAAATACAAAGTGCATTAGAAATCCTCCAAACCTCTGATATCCATTGGGAGTGGAAAAGTTTTGGATTAGTTTTTTTTATCCTAAAAGAAGCACTGTCCATTATAATTAATATTTTGATACTCATTTGCTGAAATAGCCCAGCGACGATATCAATAACTGGGTAGTTTGTAGATAACATTCTTAATTAATGATTAAGGGTAGAAAAGATGCTTGCTTGCAAGCGATCGACATGGGTGAATTAGAAAAGTGTATTGCTTTGAAAATTTAATCAGAGACACCCCTCACTCCTTGGATGGGTTTAAACTTGTCTTTCATCTAATGGTATTTTGGTTTTGATTTTTAATTGGTGCGATTCAGATTTTTATACGAAACTTTTTTTTCTACCAAAATTTTTTTTGTCTCGAAGTGTATTGTTAATAATTGCGCATTATTGTTTGAATGCTTCCTTCTGATTTGGCATTCAAGTACAGCCTTGAGTCAACCTTAACGTTCAGTTTAATAACTTTCTCTTACCACTATATTCGAGTGATACTGAAACTTATTTCGGTTATTGAAATATTCTCTGTTATCCCAGCTTTTCAAGTTTC
Organism: Smittium mucronatum; assembly: GCA_001953115.1. NCBI lineage: Eukaryota > Fungi > Kickxellomycota > Harpellomycetes > Harpellales > Legeriomycetaceae > Smittium > Smittium mucronatum. The sequence goes on along the minus strand of LSSL01000164.1, from coordinate 99,708 downwards.
GAGCCCATTGTTTGTTTTTTGCCATTCCCGAAAGATATATTCCCCTTCGAGATTTTCCTGTCTACATCACGCTAAATTCAATTCGACATCATCCTTATAGGATTATTGAATTGATAGTATCAATTTAGGTTGTGTTCAGCTTCTCTCTTTCGAAAATGAGTTCTAAAGTTGATTCTAAATCATCAAGCATGGATATCATATCCCCTATCGAGGATGGCTTGAAAAAAATTGTTATATCTGAAGTCCCCCCAGTTCAAATCGAAGATATTGAATCTACTGATTCGGATTCAGAAGTTGAAAACGTCGAATCTGAGAATTCAGAAATCATTGAACAAAAGGTCCCAGTCTTGGAAGCTGAGCCCCCAAAAGTAAACGCTTGGAATACAGCCAAATCTATTGCCCCCCCTCCAAGTAAGAGTTCTTTTTACGCAATTGAATATGGTTTTTTATTCATTCCTTCTTTTTCCCAATTTTTTTTCAGAGAAAATCGACGATTCTTTGTGGCCCGAGCCCTCTGCCATAACCTCCGCTAAAGAAACCGTTATTCAGGCTCCTAAACCCCTCAATTCTGAGAAAAATACCACACCTAAAGCTGCCCCCAATCGCAAGTCAAAAGAGAAATGGATTACCATCGTTCCTGAGCTCACTTACGCACCAATTAGAGCTTCAAAAAGTTCAGAAAGAAAGGATAATGATAGATCCCATAAAAACCCAAGATCCAAATCTGAAACTTTGAAGAAGGATTCTCACTCTTTTAGAAATGAAAATGGTGGATCTACTGACAGTTCTTCTGCAAAAACCACAGACAACCACGGTTCTCACTCAAAAGATGGAATACCTGTTGATAAGGATGGAAATAAAAGATTCATCAACCAAAAAAATTTCAGAAACAATGGTTACGCCAGGAATAATAACAATGGCTTTAACAACCAAAATAGAAGAAATTACAGTGATGAAGGCTCTTCAAACAACAGATATAGAAATAATAATAGGGGATATAATCAGAAGTATTACCATAATCAACCTCAGGCCCCCTTCATTGCCTATGCACCTATGCCTGGACCACTCCCAACTGCTGGTAACGAAGATAGTGTCAAGGATTTTATAAGAAAACAAATTGAGTACTATTTCAGCATCGAGAATCTCCTTAAAGACTTATTCTTTAGGGATAAAATGGACGAATTTGGCTATGTGTCTCTTGATATAATTGCAAATTTCAATCGAATCAAATCTATCTCATCTGATATCAACTTCATTTCCTCTGCACTCGAGGACTCCAAAGTTGTGTCTTTGGATGATTCTAAAACCAAAGTTAGAAAGTTGGATGATTGGGATAAATTTTTGCCCCCTGTCCCGATTTCTCAGGCTGATCCATCCCAAAAACAATTATCAGAAGCTGATCAGCATTTTTTATCCCAAATGCCAAGTGAGTCCGTTAACTTAGCTGAAAAAGTCCAAAATGAGTCGGTTTCAGCTGAATTTAACAATCACTTGGCAGATAAAACACAGAGTGCTGCCCCCCAGCCACCACTTGCAAAACCCGAGGATCCTTTAGACACTAAGGAAAGTCTTATATCCACTTTTATTCCCCCACCACATCCTTCTCTTGATGGGAATACTTCAGGAATCCCATCATCTGCTCCTATAAAAACCACAAGCTCAAAGCCATTCAGAAAATCTATTGGTGGAATCAATGAAATTTCTTCATCTGATAATAAGTATTTAAGGGGAACATCCAACAAGAACTACATATCTTCTCCCTTATCTAAGCCCTTTGGTAGCTCAAATAACGATGAAGACTTATTTCAATTTGACGAGGATATATCCTATATTCCAAGCATTTCACACAGAATGAATTCTAATAGCAACAGAAACTCACTCAGCTCACATAATCGTCGCCATAGTAGAAAAATTTCAAAGCATATAGATGATTTTAATTACACCAGTGGTGACGATTGTAGTGATTGGGACTCTTCCGGAGAAATGGATGACGAAACAGTTTCTAGAATCCTTATCGTGACGCAAAAACGCACCAGAGACAGAACTCATTATCAGTATGATCGTAGATCAGCCAATGATGATTTCTCAGAAATTATTAACGACGCCTTAGTTCATTATGAACGTGATTTGCGACTCAAAAACAAGGTTAACAGCTCTAACATCAACAAGATTGGAACCATGGATCAGGATAAATTTTCTGCTATTCAAAAAAGTGTTCGCGAAAAGGACGATTTCGACACAAATTATATTCCACAGAAAGTCCAAAATCATTCTGGAAAACAGAAGCGTAGAACCCAAGCTAAATTTCTTCCTGTCAAGACTTCTGAATCTAGTACCCAGAGTAATATTTCATCTTCAATGAACGGATCTTCTATTAAAAGTATATCATCCTCTTTTGGATACAGTCCATTTATTGGGCCAACAGTTGTTCGACCTTCTAAAAAGTACCGTGATCTGCGCCAACATCAAGCTCAAGCACCTGTCGGTTGGGTTCTTGGTGTTAAATCTAATAAAAATTATGAAATGTCCCCTTCAATAAAACCCATTCCTTCTCCCGGTTCGGTTCCCGACAGTGCTAACTTTTCCTCATCTATTGGCAGCACAGGCTCTTTTATTGGTAGCTACATGGATAAACATATTAAGTCTTGTGAACATCCAAGCCATGAACTCCTCAAAGAAAACAATTTTGTGCAGCACAAGTACCACAAATTCCACGATCGTGCTCTTCGTGAAAGGGAAAGGCTGGGAATAGGGCATTCCCATGAAATGAATACATTGTTTAGATTTTGGTCTCACTTTTTGAGAGATTCTTATAACAAAAAAATGTACAGTGAATTCAGAAAATTAGCCATCGAGGATGGAGCTGATAATTATAGATATGGTTTGGAATGTCTCTTTAGATTTTACTCTTATGGTTTGGAGAAGAAGTTCAGACAAGATATATTTGATGAATTCCAAGATCAAACTCTGCAGGACTTCAATTCCGGTCAATTATATGGACTAGAGAAGTTTTGGGCATATTTGTACTATCGTAAAGATAAGGACATACGCCCTCTGTCTATAAAACCTGAATTGCAGACCGTTTTAAGCAAATTCAAATCCATTGACGACTTTAAAAAGGCCAACCAGGAAAGAGTATTCTCAACTGGAAAAATCCCAGAAAACCAGAAGCCACAAATTGGCCCCAAAAGCAACAACTCTAATAAAATCCATTCTAAGGATGTCAACAATCTCATTAACCCTGATCGCATTCCAGATAATTCTGGAAAGAGTAACCTTAGCGCTGCTTTGAATTCTTAATTTCTTTTTCTTATAAACTAAACATCTTAAAAATAACTTATAAACACTTTTATCTATTTATTCCTTCTTTTTTCGTCCCAATTAAAGCCCTTTTATCCATCTTCTCACATCCTTATTCTTACATTTAAGTTGTTGAATTTCTCCACTTTATTATTTTAAATAAACCCAGGAGCCATGATGCTAAATACCATTTTATTTTTTCAACGTTCAACATTGAAAAATTATAAATTATTATAGGCTGATAGTAGTCTATGTGGTTTACCTATTAGAACCCTTTTAGGGATCAAAAGCTACTAAAAATATATAACACGGCTAGAAACTTCTGAGATTTTATAATAAAAACACGTTATCTAGTTTCTCTATAATCTCTTACTTAACTTTACTAAAAACATGCATTTGATTTTAAAACTAATTTTGTTAATAAAAAAACTTGATAAGACAATCATATTTCTAGGAATAAAAAAAAGCATTGCCTCTATTAATGCAGCGGTATATGAAAAATTCTTTTTTGGAGAGGAATGTTAGTGATTAAAACTTTTCTATAATTATAATTCGAAAATTCTGAATTAAAAAATGTGTAAACCTATTTGTTAAACCAAAAATACATAACTAAAAGTCTTTATAATATTGAAAAATCATGGTGAATTTTTTTTAAAATCATTTTTTATCTTGATTGGTTTATAGAGGTTAAAAACCATCTTTATTCGGTTACGAAAATATATAAAATAATCCTGTTTTTTTAAGAATATCTCATATCTAATAATCGAAATTTCTGGGAATTTAAGTAATGGTTAAAATAAAAAATTATTTGAATGGAAAAACAGGTAATGATCATGTGATTATATGTATAGTCTATTATTTTAGTGTTTTATTGAAAATAAACTACATCATAAATATCAAAAAATAAACTTTTTTTACTTTTATAGAATTCTTTACTCTGGCTTCTGGGATGATGATCTAAGGGATTTTTTTTCTATTCCATTTCTGATTAATATATCTTTATATTAAAAAAATGT
>LSSL01000164.1:49109-94898 GCA_001953115.1 Smittium mucronatum | reverse complement strand
TGCTTTAAATCTGAGTCTAATATCAATTTTTTACTGGGGAAAAATTATGCAAAACTCTCAGTAGATAAATCGAAAATTGTGTCTTCAGAAACCTCGCTTTATATCCTTGAAAAAGGAAATTTAGACTTATTGATTATAATGAAAATTACAATTAATTTTTTTAATTTTAACTGTTTTTATTCTTATTTTTATTTTACTATAATAATTGTGTTTCAGATAAAAAATCGATGTTTTTTGGTGTATCTCATGAATTTTTTGGATTTTTATAGATATTTTTAGTTTTCTAGAAAATATATATATTAATATTACATTTATAAGAAATGTTAAAATATTTTTAACTTCATTATTAAATTAGGTTAAAATTATCTTATGAAGATTGTTAATAATTGGCGCATTTAATATTGTACCTTGTTTCAACGAAAATTGGCAAAAATTATTTTTTATACAATAAAAGTGAAAATTACTGATATAAAAAAAGACTTTAATAAACACTATTCAAATATCTATTTGATATATTAGAAAAATGAAAATTCCTTTTTACTTTGTTCAATAGAAACGAATTAATTTAATTTAATAAGTTTACTGGATAATTTTAAACATTGAATTAGATAGTAAAAGTTTTTTGCAACAAAATGACCTCTTAATTTTGAATCACCCATATATAAAATCATTATTACTCATAATAAAAAAATTTAATTACATAAAAAAGCTGGATTTGAAATAAATTTTCATATTTTAACTGAAAAATAATTTAGTCGATTCCTAAAAAATAAACGAATAATTTTATTTTTTTCTCAACAGAATATTATGATTATGGTCAATTGAAATCTCCAGACAGAATATAAAAATATAGAAATGATGTGCAAAAATCCCCAAATATATTAGAAAAATATATAAGTTTGGTTTCCACCACTAATTTTTATCTGTAGAGTGTGTAAAAAATCTGTAAATAAATAAAATCATTTTTTATTTGGTGGTTTCATGATAGAAAACTATTTAACCAAAGCAAAGAGTATAAAAATATCATTTATCCAACAAACAGGTTTTACTTAGTTTGATATAATGTTTTTATTTTTCTCTATCGAATATAATTATTGTAATTTACAATATAGATTTAAGAATTTTACAAAAATTAGAACCTTACATATAAAATTATATTTTTAAATGAAATTCTTTAGAAAAGTTATTATTCTAATTTACTAAGTCTATAGAGAATAAGCCGCTATTTCGAGGATCAAATCCTAATTCCAGACTGATTATTCTATATAAAAAAGGAAGAAATTTACTTCATTAAATAGCAGAGGAATGAATATTTCAATTAGAGATAACTATTTACCATTGAAAAAAGCATCATAACGTAATTTTATATTTTTATTATATATTTTTTTCAATATATCAAATACACAAAGGGTTTATATTAATTAAAAAAAAAAAATTATTATTATATAAAAATGACAGAGTTAATATTTTCGAATTAAAATAATAGGCTCTATATAAAGGAAGATTTATTAATAAAGAGCCAAAGCATTTTACTATAATGTATATAATGTTGCACTAATGTAATAAATAAAGTATAGTGAACTCTTTATAATAATAACAAATCAATTCAATCATTAAAGCTAAACCATTGCATTTCTGGGTATTTACCAAGTGTAATCTGTCGAGCTTCTTAAGTGAATTTTAAGTGAGCTTATAATTAACATCTTGTTAGTTTTCTAAAAAAAATATATTTGAATATTGATATATAAATAAAGGTTTTAAAACATTAAATTTGTGTTAAATATCTCAAAAAACTCGAATTTGTTTTTATTTTTGGTCACCTGCCCCTTTTTATCCCCCCCTCCCCCCACACGTTTTCAGCGTAGATAATATTAATTTTGCTTTGCTTTTCAATATAAATAAATGTGAACGCATTTTTGTCTTTGAAAAAAATTGACACACGAGCATGTCAAATCTCTGAAAGATTTTAGTTCCTTTTTAGCGATAATTTCAGAAACCACATATATATCATTAATAAGTAGAAAAAAGTTTTGATGAACCTTCCTTGTTATTGTTGAGATTATTCCAAGATCCAAATTACTTCCTTGTGTTATTAATATTCTTTCAGAAGTTTCGTTTTCAGCTATCAATGGGTGTTGAACTGGATATAATAAGAGATATAATCAAAATGATAGGTTATTGTATTTTTTAATGGATTCCCCTCTTTATTTAAATAACCTAATAAATCGAATAACCTTGGAATAGTTTGTGAAATTCTCGGTGATTTCCATTCAAATTAAATCTGACCAAAAAAAGTTTTGTGGTTGGCGAGAATAATTCTGCACCTTCATAACAGTTGAATTTTGTTTCATGGTAGTTATTATATAAGTATTTTATCATAACTTTATTTTCTTCAAACACTTTGATTTTTAAAAAAATTGGTTTCAAATATAGATCGAAAGTTTTTCTATTTTGAGCTGTTTGTATTTTGAACAGGTTGAATTTGATTTTTTCAGAAAAAGAAGAGTTAAGTTTAAGGGGGGGGGGTATTATCATATTCCTTCTGCAGTGTGTCCTAAATTTGATTCTTTTGGTTTCTGAACTGGATTTTTTTATCTTATTTGCGATACTTGGAGTAAAATCAACTATCATATTTTCTGTTATGAAATTAATTCCATAGTTTCTAAAGATTTCATTTATTTTATGGAAAATTCATCTGAAAGAATCTTAAATCTCATATTCTATTGGTCATAATGCAACTGGGAAAAATTTTCTGCTATTTTCACTCATACCTATTACAAAAATAGGATATCACATGTCATTTAATTTGTACGTGACATCCAAATGAATATTTTACATCTCTAAATCTTGAAATAGGTGTTTTGGTACTTATTAGAATCTTTTCCCATCTTGGGTGATATTATAATCTAAAATAAAATCGTTAAATATATTTCAATTTAATCTAATTTTTTCGAAAACAGTTTTCAATTCAGAAAAAGTTATGATCCCTCTATTTTTATTTTTTTCTGATTATGTACGAAATAGAAGAATAAATATTTCTATATATTTTATTGATGCCTCTTTTCAATAAAACTTTCTTAATCTTCCATGGTTTTCGAATTCAAGAATTTATTTTGTATTTCTTTTGTAAATGATATCGAACTTTATTTTTTACAAGAAAAATTCGTTATATTTGCAGAAAATATGAATCCTTTTTATTCCTTAGAAATGGTTGCTTTCTATTTTAATTTTGGAGTTGCAATCGCTTTTTTTGTTTGTTTTTTTTTTTGCAATGGTAGTATACTATGTTTAATTTTTTTAGTGTATTTGTTTTTTGTATAATGCACTATTTTTCAAGTGATTCACCATGGTTTAAACCATTTTTAACTTAAACCCAACATTAAATTTTAGCGGCATCAACTAAATATTTCTATCGAGTTTTTCTAAAAAAATAAAATTTAGAATTATTTATGGAATTAACTGGTGTTTTGGTGATAGGAATTTAAATGAGTATTTAATAAGATTTAAAAATTTATTAATTATTATATGTATAACCCCGATGAAAAAATTCCAAAAAATATTAGATATACACTATTATTAGACCATTTAACCTTCATATTTTTATTTTATTGTAAAAATGTAAACAAAATAAGGCGCTTTTAAAAAAGCAAAAAAAATTGACCTGTGAAAAAGTTAATTTTTTTGCGGATTTTTAAAAAAATTCATTGGTGAAAATTGCTATTATTTCTAAATTTTCTGGCTTTTATGAGTTTTTCTGATTATTATACATTTTTTCTGATCATTCGACATTATGTCTTTTTATTAACGCGGACCATATTTTTTTTGAAAACTTTTATAAATGTTAACGCCATGAATCCAAAAAATCGACAAAAATATTTGAGGGAAACATAATTCTAAACCACCCAATTCTAAATAAAATTCTTATATATCATAATTTAACGTGATGATTAATATTAAATTAATAGACGGTACATGCTTTTCTGGATGAAAAGAAAACTTAGGTGCTTTAAACATAAGAAATGTCTGAATTTTAATAAGATGTACATAATTTCCATATTTTTACAAGTATAACCCAAATAAAAGCATGCTTTAGTTTCGGGAAACATTTTTTTGCATGAAAATAGTTCTATATATTAAAAAGAAAATAATTACTCTTATAATTGAAATTAAATTTAAGTTAAACCCAATGAAAATGACGCTACTTCAGTTTTATAAAAAATCTTATCTAAGATATCCTGATATATCAGAAAACGGTGAATAACTTAAAGGGTTTCAAAAAAACTCCAGGCAGCATAGAAAATTTTTTTCACAACTTTTGAAAGATCAAAAATTAAAACTAAAATAATAAAACTAAAATAGATGAATTCGAAATATTTTTAAAAGATAAAATTAAAAATTAAATATATAAAGCTACTACATATTTGAAATTAGATTTAAATTAATTGGAATCTTTATTTATTATTAATATTAAATTTTGATATTTTGTACTTTATAAATACATAATTCATACTATTATTAACTCACTTGATAAAAAGTGATTCTGATTCGGATAATTTTTATATGGTTATTACTTACAAAATGTTTGGTATTGAGCATAATTTCATATTCATAGGAATATAAATTATAAATAGGAATAAAAAACTATTTGGAATATCGATAGTTTAAGGAAAAGAGAAAAGGGAAAATTTTCGCAACTTAAATGAACTGGAAAAGGTATCAAATATATTGGGTTTATAACTTATTCCAAAATTTATTTTTCCTTTCCACTCTAAGGATACCCAAAAATATTTTAATTTTCAGTTAGATTAAGTGATAATAAAATACTGAATCTTTTAATTATAAATTACACACATTCCCTAGTGAATGATTCCACAGTGATATCAGAAATATTTGATATTATAGCTTCTGTAATTTTATGGAAGCAAATTTTCATAATAAAAACTACTCGTAGATAAGAAATATTTCCCAAATTTATGGTTTTCAAGCTTTTAAAATAACATATGAATATAAAATCTTTCTAAATAGCTTAAATTCTTATTAATTATTGTTATACTAGTTTTTTTTGAAATTTAATAAATAAAATATTTTGGCTGTATGCGACCTGAAAGCTCCCGTAAAACTCGACTTCTTTAAGTGGTGCCAATAAATTCATAAGCTTTCCTCTTTTTAACTCAGAATTAATTTTTTTATTTTTTAAATTATCGTGTTAAAAACCCCCAGCTTATATATCTGTTCAGCTTACAAAAAAAAAATCATTCGCATAAAAATTCATTTTTCGAGAAATTCGAGGAAGATTTTAATTTTTTTTTTTTCATTAATACAAGGGTGTATAACCTGTTTAAGGAAAATTTAATATTATCACATTTCTCTCTATTCTAATTCCATAAGTGATGATTATTATAACTTAATTATCATTCAATTGACTTTTTACTTGATTATTTACCTTCCAATTGAAGTAAAAAAACATTTGTTGAAATTATTTTATATTATTTAGATTAAATATTTAATTTGAAAAATTATATTCATAATTTTTAAGCAAAAAAGATTCGAGTTGTTTACTTATAAAATTTTTACAAATATAATTGGGTGAATTGATATTGAATGGAAATTTATGGTACCGTATAACCTATAGGACTATGTACCAGAAACTCTCCGAAAATGTATTAAAATAAGATAAAAAATAGAATTTAAATTTAAAAGCATGAAATATAAAGAATATTTTAGAATATATGCTTGTTTTTAGTAAGTTTTAGACTCAAATAAAAATTTGAATTTTGGGAAGCTGATATACGAAAAGATAAATCCATTTTTTCTGATTCTTTTTCCGCTTATTATTTTAAAAATGTTCTGTAAATCGAATTGATTTATGATAGTTAACTGCATGCGATTTAATAAAAACATAAAAAGAAAATTGATCTTTTAATTTAACTCTTGAAGTTATTTTATAGAACTTTTAAAAGTGAATTTCCATAATAATCTAAAAAAATTAAGTATTATTATTTATTTTTTTTGTTTTTGTTTAATTTGATATTTTTTTAAGTCGATAAAGTACTAATTTTTTTTAATTGCAAAAAAATACGAACGTTAATAGTATTTAATGCATTATATTGATGAATAAAATGATTCTCATATAAAAGAGGCGGAAAAAGTCGATATATAACATTTATAAAATTTTTATTAAATTTTTAAAACTAGCTAAAGCAATAAACTTATATTTTTAGAAAATTTTTATGGAAAAGGAAATTTCTAAAAAAATTAATTGTAAAAAATTTTGAGGATATAAAAAAAATGATTTACCGGATCTACGTTTTTAAATTCAAATGAAACTCTGTGAAGCTACAGTTAATTTTAATTTACATATATATTTTTTGGATTTCAGATTTACATTATAATACACGCACTTATGCTATAGATACATGGATAGCAATAAAAAAAATTATAATAATATTTGATGAACTAAATATAAATTTTAAATTTTGATACAATTACTTTGCTTATAAATTTATACGCTTTAATTCGTGATACAAAATTTGAAGATATTAATTAGTCGAGTAAATTTTATGCTAAATCTTTAAAAGTTTGAAAAAGATATGAAATAAGATAGAAGCTAACTTTAGTGGTTTTAAATTTGATTCAATAGATTTAAAAAATTAATATTTGATATTTTTATTGTTTAGAAAAGTTTAATTAAACTTAATTCTTGTGTTTAATGAGAATGTCTGTTTTTTTTTATTAGAAAAAAAATTCATTTCTTCCTCTGTAGTTTGAAATAGAATTATACTTCAAAAATATTAATTAAAGTAATTTGCATATTTTTTAGTAGCTTCAAAAAAAATTAGGGCAAAATCGAAATTTCTTTGCTTTAACAGATTTTGTATCAATATGTAAATTTATTTATGAAATAGATAAATTTTATTTTTCGCTTATAATATATGAAAATATGTGTTTGTAATTGGATATAACATTATTTTTATTATTTTTTTAAAATCAAAATTAGACTATTAGCCATTTATAGTTTTAAATATTATGTTAAATTGCCTTTTTCAGATTTATAGTTATAATAATTAGATATTTTTAGTATTTTAAACCAATAAAAAAATGATGCTAAAAGTGAAAAAACTTACTTTAAAGGAGAAAAAAAAATTTTAAGCAAAATTTATTTATTAAAAATAATATCCCATATTTATCGGTGGTTGATATATTGTTTATGGAAATAAATTATTCTCATAATATGATTAGTATGTTTATTTGACTTATTATATTTATGGAATTTAAAATATTCTAAACTCTGTAAAAAATAACTCGAAGCAATTTAAACTTATTTATGTGATAAAAAGTGTATATTTTTTTATGACCAAGGTTAAAAAATACCTAATTATTTCACTTATTTTATTGTTAATCCATTAATTTTTTTAAAAAAATCTAATATTTCTTGCAGCTTTATTTACATTATAACACCAAGAGCTTTTAGCAGATAATAATAGGTCTATAAAAGATTATTATTATATTTCTCATGAGCTTTGATTCGTTACTTATTAAAAAACATCGATTGTATACTTGATTTCTTCAAATATAGTTTAGAAATAATTGTTGTTATTACTAAAAAATTATTAATTTGATAGTAAGTTATGTAAATTTTCTAAACCTTCCTATTATTCGCAAAAAAAGAAAATATGTATACATTTAATCGAAATCCCAAAATAAATTTTAAGGCTAGGGTTTAATTTATTGTAATAATTAATTTTTTCCCAGATTCATAGCAAAATCAGTGCATAAAATATAGAAAATAAGATATTGACACTGATTTAAAATCCAATGATTTTTTCACTCAAATGTATTTCTAACACTTTTTAGCAATATTTACATTATAAACTATGTGATTTTATTTTTTACGACAAACCAAGCTAAAAAATTTTATCTTTTACTATTATTAGGCATAAAATTAAAAATTTGCATTTTATAATAAATTCAATGTAATAAAAGGTTTTTTTTACTGCCTGAGTTTTTTGGAGACAAAACATATAAGATATATATACTTGGATTTTTTTTTTGTAGAATATAAGTTTGGATATTTAGTAAAATCAGTATTATATAAACCAGGTGAAATTGCTGAAATTGCTCAAATGGACATATTTCACAAAATAATTGCAAAATTAGACAAAATTAATGATTTTACTAAGGCGGTTTGATTTGATTGATTGTTTTATTGTGTGGCGAATAGAAATTGATATCAAATTCCAAGATTTTTATTTAAAACCCCAGAAAATCAATTTAATTTAATATAATTTTTTATATTAACTTTTGCTCATTTTAATATACCCAGAAAAAATTCACAGTTAACCTCATTTCAGACGTTAGCTTAGGGTAGATTAACTTATAAATAAATAGATTGGGAGATAATTTATACTAAATATAGCCCTTAATATAAACATGGAGTTTTTTTGTTTACATTTATTATTGAATATCCCCAAAATGGAAATGTTATTTAATTTCAGTTTCAAATGTGGAACTTTCAGTTCATTATATTAAATATATAATGTCAATAAGAAAAGCACAAGTTAAAAAATCACCTTTAAAACTAGAATTACGCATAATATATATATATATATATTAATAGTATTTTTAAAGCTTTATTTAAAAACCAAAAAATAATCGCTATTAAATTAAATTTTTATGGGGAATGTGGGAATGTATTTCAAAAAAATTTAGGCTCCGTAATCGAATAAATCTTAAAATTTTACATAAGTTAAAAAGAGGCTTAATTCAAAAGAATCCAATTTACATCAATTTAAAGAGTATTGAAATTTATTGCACAAAAGTATATACCACAAGCTAAAAAAAAGACAGGAGTTATTTTGAAAATGAAGGATTGTTGATTAGTTATAAAGTTGAAAGGATGAAAAATCTTTTTTATTTTTGTTGATTTACGCATAAAGATAAAAATTTCGCCTTCTTGAAATAAAAAGTTGAAAATTCATTTATATTTTATATTTTATATTTTAAATTTAATTGATTGTCAATTTAATATTTATCAAATAAAAAAATTTTTACTTGTGATTTAAGAAAGCTAAATTTAACTAAATTGGCATTTTGAATTTACCATTATATATTTTATAAAATAAAAACATCTGAAGACAATAATCAAGATTTGAGTTCACATCAATACTTAATTTTGCTTGAAAAATATTGAACCTTATATAATCAACATCGGTCTCATTAATATTATTTTATTTAATAAATAATAAAATATGGATATTGAAAATAAAATCCAATCCATGATAATTAACATGGCACTTATTCTTTACATTAAGAATGGGGTTTTCGATAAAATTTAGATTTATAATCTGTATTTATAATCGAGAAATATAAAATAATAAAGCAGAAAATTAATTTTGCATATGATTCCCATAGTGTTTAATTGCTTTTTTAAATAATTTTTTATGAGGGATACATTTAAATTTAGAAGTTCAAACAGTAATAGCATAAATATATCATTATAAAAATTTCTTATTTCAAGCTTAATTTTAGTTTTTATATAAACATTTTTTAAATTTAAATAACAGTTAGAAGTTTAACATGTCTTCGAAACGTTTGATTTTTTTTTTTAAACACCTAAATTTTATAGTAGAGTGATATACTTCATATATATTGAAAATATAATTTACATTTATCACCAATAATTGTGATATTTCGACTGAAAGGGATGCTTTTTATATGCTTTTATCACATTTCATTAATATGATAAATCAAAATAAACCCATAAAAAATAATCTTGAGATTCAAGACCCGGTTTTAATTTGAATCGATTTAAACTAGAGGCAAATAATTAGTTTTCACAGCTTTTTTTTGGATCTAATATAGTATAAATCCACTTTTTTATAAAATATATTTTCAGCAGGGGTTAAGAGTAGTATCAAATCAGAAATTAAAATTATGAAAATATCAATTATATCTATTTAACTATTTAATTTATCATATTTAAGATAAACTCATCATTTTAGTTAAATTAAATTAAATTCTTCCTCTCGTTCACATTTTCCTTCAATATTTTTCTGTAAAAGGTAAACTACACTAATTTAACTTCTAAAATGTGATAATTTTGTACTTTTTCTGGGTTTGCTAAAATGGGCAAGTTAAAGCTAATATAAAAAATTGAAGGAAATTGATTTTCTGGAGTTTTCAAATAAAAAACCCAAGATTTATTATCAATTTCTATTCTCCACATAATTAATCAATTGATTAAAACAAATAGCCTTAGGAAATAATTTTAATTTTGTCTAATTTTGCAATTATTTTGTAAAATCTTTCTATTTTAACAAATTACCCTATAAATAATGAAGTTAAATTATATGTATGCTGTATATTATTGTGATCCTTACGTGTACATGGTTGTTATTTGGTTAGTTAGATCCTTAAGGTATTATGAACTAATTTTTGGAACATAATATTCGGTAATAATTGAAGAATAATATGTAATTTAGGCAAAAAATTATGCAATAATATAATTATTAATTTCAGCATAAATTAAATATTTATTTATGTTTTTAATAATAATCAAAATGTATTAATTGTTGTTTTTAAATGGATCCTAGACTATCAAGCAACATTATTCAGCTAGCTCCCAAGCTTGAATAATTATTATTTTTAATATCTGATGTGAATTAAAAAAAAAATTAAATCTCAGTATTTATTATTGAATAAAATTAAAAAACCCATCTTAATTTGAATTAAATCAAATGGTTGAATTTTTATCCCCGATTAAATTTAATTTATTCTTTCAAATTTCCGGTTAATATGAATAAAAAAACTAACGGATTGAATTTTGTGCTATATATTTTATCAAAAAATCAGAAGTTTTTCCAAGTGTTCAAGTTCTAAACCTATAAAATATTCAATTTTTTATAAAAATCGAGTTTAATCTTTATCGAAACAGGTATTTATTTTTCTTGTATTATCCCAAAATTAAAACAGCTTTTTTAAAATAAAAAAATAAATAAAAGTAAGGGGATTAACGCAAAAAAAGAACGCTTAAATATTTAAACATTTAAAATAGGCAATCTAATTAGTTAAATTGAACTAAGTGTAGATTTTTTTTATCCACAATAAACTAAAACTGCGCTCCAGATTAATTTAATTTAATAATATGGATTTAAAAAATGGTTAATCCATAAAAAAAGGAGATTATATTTTAAAAAAATGACCAGAAAATATTAAAAGATATTAAAAAATACTAAAAATTAATGTAAATTTACGTTTTAAAATTAAATTTGTTTCTGAAATAAGTATTTTTGTTATGATAAAGTAATATTAATGAGGCAGTTTGAACTAAATTATATAAAAAAATCATCTAAATATTATTTGACGACTAAAACTAGTTCTTTACATGAGATAAAATAACATTTATGATAGATAATCACCTTTAATCGCGGATTCACTAATTTCATTTCTTTTTTTCGGATTATTACTACTAAATAGAATATATAAGAAGAATAATCTTGGTTTAATTAAACTAGTGGTTTTTTTTTAATTACATAAGATATTATATTTGAAGCAAAAAGCTCTATATTAATTTTTTTCTTTATTCCTGTTTTCTAATTATATCAAAGAAAAATATCTAGATTATTATTTATTTCAAAATTTAAATTATAAATAAAAATTTCTTATTAAAAAAAATGAGGAATTTTAATTTTTTTCAACATATTTTTTTGATTTTCATTGGTCTCAGAGGCGACTTAAATTTCTTTTAACAAATTTTTTAAATCTTAAAAGAAAGAAATTTTTTGAAAGAGATGTCCGTTATGAGATTTTTAACCTTAAAAACTCTATTAGAAACTAAACGTGGTTAATTATAAAAACTCTCGGCATATTAATTTTGGAATTTACTTTATTTTCTAACTCAGCATTTCCAAAATGGATGTAAAGTTACTAAAGACTATCGGTATTTGCATAATCGGCTTTATAGAACGAATTTAGCTGTGATTATTTTTATTAATCCAATAAACTCAAAATACCAAGAAATTTTTTTTTTCGAGATATTAATTCATATAAATATTTAACTAAGAAACTTTCCACGGTATTTGCTATAAAAGTCTAATTTATTTTTAATAAAAAATTGGTTTCTACAGACGTTTTTTGGGGTACTTTTCAACTAATAATATTTCTAATAAACTCCTTAAATACAAAATTTACACTGCATAATTATTCTTTTGTAAAAAATAGTAAATCAATAAGATTTTTTTTCGTTAATATTTATACCAGTCTTTTAATCTTTTTTTTTCAAAAAAATCGGTTTTTCTTGGTTATTAAATTTATTTACAAAATATTTTATAATATATCTATATAATAATGACTAAAAAATATTTCTGGGTATCCTGCAGATCATAGAAAAAACTAATTTTTTTTTTTTACTAATCAAACTACTTTCCACAAATCGATTTATTTTTAAATTTAAACAAATATATTTAAAATAACAAAAATAAGTGGATTTAATACGATTTTATTTTATAAAATTAAATAAAATATTCAAAATATTTATAGAAAAAGTCTCTAATTATGAAATCTAAAAGATTGCACATGATGGAGATTCTCTTTAACAACGATAAATTATATATTAAAATCGAATTACTTTTTTAGATTATGAAATTTTCAAAAATAAAATGGTAAAATTATATAATAATTTAAATTACATAATACATTTTCTATTGGAAGAATATTAAATTTTATTATCTTAGATAATTTTTTTTATTTGCTTGATAATTTAATATAATTAAATTAAATGGTTTACACAGTAAGAAAATTTCTGATCTTAATATAATTTTCCCATATATTAGTGATAAAAACTTCTCTGGTTCTTCAAATATATATACTGAAATAATTAACCTAAAAAATTAAAGCTGCAAATATTATAATTTATCCCAAATCGGTTTTACTTATGTAAATGTAAAGATTCCGATTTAAAAATATTAAGGTAGAATATTTTGAAGGTAATTCCATTTAAAAATAATGCTGTTTGACATGTATAGAAAAAAAAATATTTAATTGAAAAAAATCCATAATGGAAAAAAAAACTCGAAAAATTTTTTCTCCAAATTAAATCCCAAAATAAAGATCTCAAATTAATTTAGCTTATAAAATACTGATTAAAATAGTAATTTTTTTTTAATTCTTTAATAATAATAATCTATAATAGCTTCTAGAAGAAAAATAATAATAATAAAATTACTGAAAAACTTCAATTATTACCAATAAAAGCAACTAAAATAAAAATAATTTAATAAAAATAATAAATTAAACCACTTTAAATTAAAAAATAATAATCAAAAACATTAAAAAATGTATTGTTAAATAGTAAATCAAATAAATAATATCTTATAACTATTAATAAAATTACAGAAATCACTCGAACTATCTCCAAGTACCATCAACTTCTGAAAACTGAAATATCCAAGGTATACCATCAAAAAATACTATAAATATTCAGCGCCTTATACTGGCTCACAGAAATTCAACCATGGATATTTTAAGTGAGTTATAATATATAACAAAAAATCTATAATAAACACCTAATTTAACCTTTAAATAATTTATCCAAGAGCTACAATGAATTTCGATGATAAAAATCTAAAAGAAGCTAAAAATTTTAAAATTGCATTATAATAATACAGAAAATTAAATATATAAAACTAATAATAAATATCTCAAGAAAAAAAATAATATAACAACTTTCATTAAAAGTCAGCAAGGGCTAACAAAGTTTATATAACTATGTATTAATTATATAAAATAGAGTCATAATAATCATCCTTTTGATACTAAAATATATCTCAAAAGTATATCACTACTATATAATGCAATTTTTGGCAAAAAAAATCAAAATTTGCTCAAAAAATACATGATCGATTATTAAAATCAAATTTCACCAAATTATTCCACCATAGAAAATAAATATCAGACTATAAAAAATACTAATTTTTTTTGCTATAGTGATATATTATGCGATTTCCATCGAAATTTAAAGTGAAAATCGGATTAACACATCTAAAAAACTAAAAATAACAAATAAATACTACTAGAATTTCATAAAAAACAAAAAAAAATCAAACTAAAACTACTATTAAGGAATATAATAGCCACTTTAGCCTTCATCAACCAGTTATAATAGCCCTTGTTAAAAAAAATAGTATTTAAATGCAGAAAATTCAATATTATAAGAAAAATCGTTCAATTGAATTTTTTTTGAAAGTTTTTAATAAAAAAAATTGAAATTTCCCAAATAAAACAGCTGAAGGATAAAATAAAATTTATTTTCAGAAATAAATCAATTATTTTAAATTTTTAAAAAAAACCTCATGACTTTAATTAATAGATATAGAATTCAATTATCATTATGTAACTTAATAGATTAGAATGAATTTTATTAAAAGGTAATTTATTTCTTATATTTCCATTTAATTTTCTGTTCACAAACTTTCTTAACTGCATATTTATGTCGATAAATATCTGTTTAATTGGTTAAAAAATTTCGAATTGACTAGAAAATGTAATTATTATTATTATTATTATTATTATTATTATTATTATTTTGTTTTCTATTTGATCCAAGAAAATAAAAGATTCCAATATTTTTTTATCACTCAAAAATTAATACTTTGACTTGATTTTACCATTAACAGAAGAAATTTGAAAGTTAAAGTGCTATAATTTTTCTAATTATAATACATTCTTATAATAATAAAAAAAATCTGTTGTGAAAAGTTTTGAATTAATATAATCATTTATAAGGTATATAATACATTTATAAACATGTTTTTAAAGACATAAAATTTCTCGGAAATTTTATGAAATAAACTTAAAGTAATCTCTAATATTTGAATAAATAATTTTTCTCTATTGAATACTAAAAAATATCTATAGTTTCGTCGTGATTATAATTCTAGGAGATATAAAAACCCCAATTTTATATTCTAGATTTTTTTTAATACTTTTTTTTATATAATCAACGCTTAATGTGCTAAATTAAGTTTGGATTTAACTAAAAGACCAGATTATAGGTTTAAATTAATAAAAAATTTTCTTTTTTTATTCCTATGGGATTCATTAAACGTGGCGTTTTAATAACAAGAACATTTTTTCTTTTTTTTCTTTGTTCTTTTTTACTTTTACCATTAATATTTTTTTCATTATCAAGAATTTTTTTTAAAAAAAAATATATGAGTATTTTTCATCTAAAATTTAAACATGTAAGCCAATAATAAAAAACTTAATGAGTCAAAAATACCAAAATGATGTAAATAAATTCAGAAATTAATTGCTTTAAATTTTTTTATTGCATGTTATTTACCTAAATGATTCTTCATATAATATTATTAGTTTTTTCTTATTCGAAAGATAGGATTTTTTTTTTTATCATTGATTAAAATCCAATCTTATTTTAATTTTATGAAATAGATAATATTAGATTTTCATATTTCAAATCGCTTATCCAGAATAATTAAGAGTATAATTAGCTGAAAGATCGTTGAAAAGTTCATATTTCCTATAATGATTATATTTATATTTCTGATCCAGTTTTAAACTAATTAAAAATACCCAAAATCTTAAAGCTCTTTTCTATTTTTTTTAAAATATAATTCTAATTGAAGATTTAAAAATCGGTATAAAAAAAGTTGATTTTTTTTCCCAGTTATTTTAACAATATTTTTTAAAAGAGGCATATAATTTTAATTTCAAAAAATACTAAACTCTTAAATATTAAATTTAGTGAAAATTTCCTAGAAATATCAATATCTTTTAATCATACACGCTTTATTTTGGATATAAAATTGAAAAATAAAGTCTTTTCTGATAATTTCAATAGTAAAAGCACCAAGAGCCTTTTTTTTCCAAAATTATAGATTTTCAAATAGAATATCCATAGGAGAATTTCACGCGAATAATTCCGTGTTCACTTATATCATTTCAAGAAACAAGTAGTAATATTTTTTATCTATATACCGACTCAATATAAAAATTTGGCGTGTGATAAATTATGATTTTTTTTTTTTCATAAAACTATCACAGGATAAACATCTAAACAGGAGTTTATGTTGAATCCAAGTTTGAATCAAATATATTTATTTTATTTTTAATTCTGGATTTTTTGTTTCAGTTGAAAATTCTATGTCTTCAGGAAGCTAAAATGTTCTGATCCATATTTTCTTAATCAGAACTAAATATTTTAGACATATACCATTCAAAATTTGGTTATAGTTTTTTTTTCAGATTTCATCATATTTCATTTGTTTATTTCTCGCATACTATGCTATTTTTATATCATTATCAATAGAGATATTTTCTTATTTTTTCTTTTTAGTTTTCATTAGTAGAAAAAATTCACCTTTTATGTCCACAAAATTATGTTTTAATATTTCGGTTATTACTTATTTAATAATGAAAATTATGCAGTTTAGAATAGTAATTTCTCTTAAAATTCTCCTATTTTTAAATCACTAATACACTGGTTTTAACTTTTTCAGGTGAGATTTTTATATATTTTTTACATTCTTATTCATTTATATAATAATATCTCTCGTTTTAAAAGCTATTGTAGCATTCCAAATCAATGTCTCAACACATCCTTTACATTTATTTTTTTATTATTAGAAAAAAAATTTTGGTCAGTTTTTTTAAGAAGTATTTAATTCGATAAAAATATTGTTTTATCAGTATGTTAGTACAATATTTATATCACGAAAATTTAAAAGAATATATATTTTTTAATAATCAAAACCAATAATAATTCATGCTTTGAATTATATATTTTTTGTTATTTTTGAATGATTATTAATTCTAATTATCACTGTATTATCAGCCATGGCTGCAAATAAATAAAGAAATATCAAAAAGGCAAAATTAAAAGAGATTGAATTTTTTTCATTTTATGGATAAATTTTTTTATCAAAGCAAGTTTTCTAAATTTTATTTCATAATCAAAAAATATTTTCATCTTCTCAGCTGATTTTTTAGGTTTTAAAATGAAATCCCATAATATTATTTTTAATACAAATAAATTCTAAATTTTTGGGAATTGAAAATATATTGAAAAAAAGTATTGGGATTATATCTCTAGCTAGTTGTCTTTTTCTTTATTTCTTCAGAATAAAGACATCCAATAAAATAAAAATAAAGAGATGTGCACGTTAAGACTCAGTTAATCAGGTACTGATCCACATATGAAGCGCTTAAATCATTTGTCATAAATCTTACAGAATTGTTAGATTTCAGGTATTTTCTCCTTGAAGACAAAAAAATAACAAATATTGATATTGATATCTTATAAATCAATAGTTAAAAATAAATTTTTTATAATTCAATCCAGGTTTAAATTATACACATTTTTCAAAAAAATAGAATTTGCAATAAGTTTGCGATGATTTGAATAATAATCGTTTCAATAGGGGGGAGTTTGGTTATTCAGAAATTCATTTTTCCATATAATAAAAGAATTATTCGAAGGCCGATTAAATTTTAATTTAAAATTTACAAAGCTTCCAGTCAATTAAATTTATTTTTTGGGATATATTTTACTGGAAATTTAGAAAACCCGAGACCCATATTTTATTTACACTCCAGTTTTTAAATTTATCGACATTTGATTAAAATAAAAAACTGAAAAATGATTACTTTCATAGATTTTTTTCATGAGAATTTCATTTTAGTGGTTCTAGGTTTCAGCATTATAATAAGTTTTTTTTATTTTATCACAAAGCCCTATTTTATTTTTATACCAGTTTCTCATCTTTTAGTCGTTTAAAATTCAGTATTTGACCATATATGTCTGTTTTTTTGATATATGGTTGCAATTAAAATAATTAAAATTTCCTTTAAAAAATTAAGGTAGATGATGTTATTATTAAACCCAAATAAATAACGCTTAGATATCTTTAAAGAGGTTATATAACTACTCTGGACTGTAATATTTTGAAATTACAAGACTGGCTGAAGGGTTTTGATAGTTATTTATTTGATTCAGTATGATCCATCTAGCAATTTATTCCAAAGATTTTAATTTTTTTCTGTTCGATTTAATAGAATTGTTTCGACGGTTCTGCACAAACTGAATCTGATGAAATAAATATCTTCTAATTTAAGGTTTACAGCGTCCTTTTTCACGCCACCTTTGCAGTGATAGTATATAAATAATCATTCGCAAATAGAATAATGTATGATTTCAGAAAGATCTTACTATTTGATAATATCTACAAAGTAAAATTTGTGCAACCTGTTATCACAAAATATTTATCTCAGTTCTAATTACCGCTCCCCAAAAGACTGAATGAAAAATAAGAAAACATAGTTGACTGAAGAGAAAATCTTTCAACCCTTACTCTGAATCTAATTGCCTTCATCACGCTTTTAAAATATCCAATTTTCTCTTTCTTTGATCTATTTTAATAGTCTTGATATATTTTATATTTATATCAAATATATCATTGATTGAATCGAAACCAAACCAATTCTTAACAATACCATTCATTATCGCAATATAAAGTTTAAAAAAGTGTATATTTTCATAGTTAATGATGCTCTGGATCGGTAAGAATACCTTGGTTCGTATTTTAAAAGTCAGAGAAATCAATCGTCAAGTATAATTTAAAAATTTAAAGGTTATCGTAGATTCCTTAACGAATTGATTTTTAGATACGAAATTCAATACTAAAATCTGAATTAAGTCTGTTATTTTTAGTTTTATCCCAAATGTTATTCTAGAAGAGATTTTCTAAAGAATTTGAGAAAAAACTTAATATCCTCTATTGAACTACCGGTAACTCAAATGGAAATTAATTCTCTTATAGATAATTTTCTATAACTATTTTCTATGCTTTAAATGGCCATTACAATAATTAAGAATAAAAAATTATTTAGCTTAAGCCTTATTTATTAGATCAATCAAAGTAAATTTATATATAGATTATTATTTTTAAATTAGCAGGCCTTAAATGGTGAATTTATTATAGTTATTTTTACTATATACGACTCAACATGCATATATCCATTGAGCCTTTTGGTATTAAGATGATTTTTTACTCTATTCATTCAAAAAAATCCGAAAAAGAAAAAGAGAATCCATTGTAAATTGAGAGGTATTTTTTATCTATAAAAATACTTTCTATTTTATCCTCATTTATAAAATATATTTCTCTTCATTTTGAAACAGCGATAATAGTTTCATGTTAAACTAATAACAGGGTAAAATTAGAAATATTTATAGTTTAACAAAAAAAACTTTAATCATCCGAACACCTTTAAACATTAGGGCTTCGATAAGCTCTATTTATAATAAATTATATACAGTCTTGTATACCTTCTAATCACTATAAGCAGAAATTTAAAATTTTACACTTATTTTTTTTATGGAATCTTTGAGTATCTATTTTTAAAGTTTAGGTCTAATATCACAAGCTATATGTTTGGTGGGTTGGGAAGAACTACATTAAATAAATCAAAAGCGTATTTATTATTTAATTTAAATAGTATAGCGAGCTAGGATTTTACTGATAATGTGATAAGTGCTATTATAATAAATATATAAACACGAAGCGAAAATTTCGACCATTATTTGGAGCTCAATTAAATAATATTACTGTACTTTTAACCATCGGAAAGTCATATGGAATATAACCACCACAGACTCTATTATAGTAACTTATTCAGCATATTTTTTCAATATTTTTCCGAAGGCGAAATTGTCCATTATCTCTGATTAGAGATATTTATTACACCAATGGCCAAAATGTGATTATACGGATATCTGCAATGAATGTCAAAATGACTATTAAATAACCTAAGCTCTAAATGATTAGACCTTTTAATAAAAAGAAATGAAATAAGACGCCTTCGTATTAATTCAGATGCGTTTAATTTGGGCATGGTTCGATTAATCGATTAATTGTTAAATTGTTTTTTCAAACTCGATTAATCAATCTAAATGCTATTATTTTATTCGATGATTTAAATACAAAAAATAGTCATTTGGATAAAAAAATTATTAGTAAAAATAAAACTATCCAGTAATATCGTGTAATTTAATGATGATACTATATTTTTTATCAGTATAAGTCTTGATAAAAATAAGTGCTAAAATAGAAATTAGATTTTAACAGCTGGATTTAATGACCAATAGATAAAAATTAGTGTGTGTTTTTGTCGAGTAATAATCATTTTGACAAAATAGCAATAGCAATACTGGGCAATAAAGTGCTTGTAAATTGTTCTAACAACAATTAATTTGCTTGAAAATTTAGCTAATTAATCATTGATTGGTTTTGGCTGATAATAATTAATTGACCATGCCCTACGTATAATACATAGATTATAATGATCAGGTGATATCTAAATCTTGGCGTGATTATGGGCTTCTATTTAGATTTTGGGTATTTTAAATGTCGAGATTCCGAAAAGCCTGGTAGATCAATACGATTAACATCACCCTTGGGGTTCAAATAAACAATTCATTTAATTGTAAGTTATCATTTAATAATATAGAGATCATTTAATTACAAACCCTTTCAACTCTTTTTTAACATAATATTTAATGGGTGTGGTAATTTAAAGTCTTTTTGGTACTACTAAAATATTTTCAAAGATGAATTTATACTCAAGTAATAGGGTAAGGATAAGGCACGTGAATCACTTAATTCTAGAAATAGTCATGAATATCTTTTATGGCTAAGAAAAGGTATTCCTTTGCAAAAACCATCGATAGGCCATAGTTTTCAAATAAAAATAGATGAATATTGGATAGATTTAGAAAATTTCCTTTTTATAACTGTAATTTTATTGGCTTTATAATAAATCATCTTGGGAAAAGAGAGCCAAAAGAAATATTTAAGCCAGCTGTATAAATCGTTCGCAGTTGGCAATCCAAATTGTGCCATTATTTTAAGCCCAACAATGGTTTCTAATTGGGAATAATATTACAAAACGTGTTTTTTGATAGGACAATTTATATGTTATATCAAACCAAATTAATAAATTTACAACTATTCAGAGTGAAAAAAGGTCCCTGAACGCTAAAGAGCTAAATAATAGATGGTTTTTGTGACACCATTTTAATCGAATTAAATAATAATTAGCCGTTTTTAACACAAAAACACTGATTCACGAAATATTGATCTAAAGCAAAGCGTCTGGATAAAATATTGGTCTGCTGACAAACAATCCAGTAATTTCCATAAAATGCATTAGTTCCATTAGTGCGTTTTTAGTTATGAAATGAGATGTTCTAGTAATTATGTATGAAATTATGACAAAAAAATAGTAATGGCGAGGCGTTTTAAACCAAATTACTGGCAAAAAACAAATTTAAACCTATTCCGAATGCCAAAAGTGGATATTGACACATTTAGTTTATTAGATCTACGTATATTAATAATTTCGTAAAGGTGTGTGTTTTGCTATGCAAATAATTGGCACTTTAAAAAAAATCGCTATTGGTATTTGATATGTTGAAATCCATTTTCAATTCGCGAGCATCTTCTCTGTAAACCTGTAGCAATATTATAGAAAAAGAAATTGCTGTTTTTTACCAAATCTAAATGTGTATCTTTATTATTATTGAACGTTTTGTAAACTTTTTCTGTTTTCAGTTTTTTTTGTGAAAAAGGATTAAACCAATTAGAGGTTCTAATTGAATTATTCAAGATTGACATACTTTTCCAAATATCGCATTATGAACTGCGGAAAATTAGTTAGCATAGAGGTTTAATAGAAACTATGTGCACAAAAAACATCAATTAAGCTGCGTATTTATGAAAATAAAAGCCATTAAAATCAGAATTTAAGAATCAAATTTATCAACCACCTTCTGTAAGCTAAATAACGGTAGGAGAAACACTTATCTTGCTAAATTCAAAGTACAATTTCATCTTTAAGGCCTAGAAATCGTATCATGTTACACTTATCTATTTCTCCATTAGAGGCCGATTGCATGTATAGACGATTTTTTTTTTATAAAAAAAACTCTTTTAAGCCCTAAGAAATCATTTTAACAGTTTTTTAAATTAAATTTTCACACGTTTTATCACTAGAGAATTTGATTATTTTCATTTTTTAGTGATTTTTGTTTGCTAACAGTCCCACATGATTAAAATACAAGATCTAAAATAATGGCAAAAGATTTTTATTCTTTGAAACCAGTAATTGATAACAAAATCAAGGGGATGAAACAATTGGGAATAGGTGATATTGGCCAAAAAAAATGGAGGAATTTGATTTGTTTTGGGTCACCTAAAAATATTTCCTACTTGGAATAGAACAATAAAATTCCGTGATACAAACAAAAAAAATACTTGGAATAGCATCTACTTTGATAAACTATCGAGATGTAGATTTTATGAGCAATAGGCGAGTGATTAGAGGGGTGTATTTTAAGAGCGCAATGATTTAAAATCTAATCATCAAGGCTTCAGTTTTTTATTGTGTAATAATTTAGATCTATCAAAGTTATGACCAATTATAAGATCGATAAATAATATGAATAGAGATCGCTCATTTAGCAGCAGATAATTTAATAAAAAAAATGCATGGGTTTACAGTTGTTTGATCTAACGACTAATATTCTGGTTAAAATCAGATATAAAAGTTAACAGATTCTATCATGTACGGAAAGATACATTAAGTTCTTGTTATTAGAAAAACAGAAATAAATTTCAATGAGTTCATTACCGCCTACTTCCATATTTGAAGCTATCTCAGTGAATAAATATTATCCTTACCCAATTTTAAATGGGAATAATTCAATGTCTTCCTCCGCTATAATTTATTCTGGTGAAGGTTATTATGGTTTTACAAGTCAATCCTCATACTACTATCCTGGACGTGTAGGCGGAGGTAATTCTTCTGGTTTTTTATTAATGGAATTTAAAAAACAATTTACAATATATAAGACATTTTTCTTTCTGTTATTTAAAAGGATCTTCTGTCAGTCTTTATGTTATTGTACTCATTGTTTTAGGGATTTTAACTATAGGTAATAATAGCTCACCATAACAAGAAATTCACTCTTTATACAAATAAAGTTATTCAAAGCCATCTCAAGAACCTTTTTATAGATATTTTTATATTTACTAACCCCATTTTTATTGTCTTTATTGAATATGTGGATAGTTGCCTCTTTTTTGAGAGTTTTGAGTTATCGAAGACGTCGAGAATTTATTAACAGTGGCCAAGGTAATGTGATATATATACAACCAAACAATGGGTCTCCACCTTTTCAAGGAGGAAACTTCAGAACAACCGCACCACCTTCTTCAACCCCCCACAAATATTTATCCAAAGAAGAATTGGATTCTTATCCTGTAATAAAATTCACCCAAAGTATGGTTAGACAGCCCACCCAAGTTGTGAATGAAAAAGACGAAAAGGTATTTGATCTGGAGTCACAAAAAGTTAAAGATACTCCTAACATGCTGAAGTACGCCTCAAAAGTATTAACAGATACTCTGTCTCCATCCAAAGACAAGGGTGCTAGGGGCAGTGATGACAATGAAAAAAACGAAAAAGAACAAACAAATTACGGTAGCGAATGCCTGATTTGTTTTGAAAAGATTAATGTAGGAGATGATATCAGAGTTATTCCTTGTTTGCACAGATTCCATAAAGAATGTCTAGATCAATGGTTATTAGAGCGTACGGGATCATGTCCTAATTGTCGACTAGATTTGCATATACAGCAGGCCCAGGAACCTCAACAAGAAGCACCCATTATAGCACCTATTCCAGCAGCCGCAGTGCCAAATCAAAGAATCACAGACCAAATGTCCCCTGGCTTGAATTTTAATTTTAACTCATCACAGCCATCTACACCACCATCCTCAGGCTGGTCTAGGTGGCTATTCAATGATAACAATTCTTCTAACAGTTCTAGCTTTTTTAGTTTCAGTCCTGCGTATGGCCGTCGTAATCATGGTTACAGCCATCGCAACCGTGCATTAGACCATCATAGTCATGCTATGCATAGTATCAATAATAATATGAATTTCAACAATTTCAACAACCGTTTTTAAATCTCAAAAATAACCGGTTTACTCCAAAGTATGTAGAATTCAAGAACCATACCCACCTTCATGCAATCTCAATACCATTACAATTTGAAAACGATTAAATTTATTGAACCTTTGAGTCATTTGTATTGATATTTAGCTGATCATGATATTATTAGCAGAATCATATATTTTTATTTAGAGACTTCTTTTTTTTATTTATAAAGTAGGTTGTTGAAGTAATCTTTTGTTTAATTAGTCAAACATTTTATTAAATATAGTTTTTATATTTTCCTATAAAATTTTTGTAATTATAAAACTTATTTTTTTTCAAACAGGTTTTGTTTCTAATAACATAAGTGATTTTTAATGAATTTTGTGTTTAGAACTAGTTGTTTTAATAGATCTACGAACAATGCCAACTAGAAAAAAAAGAGGTACGAAAAGAAATTATATTTGAAATTGTATCTTTTATTTGAATTGATTTTTATTTTTACAGGAATCGAAACTCAAAAAATTAATTTTTTTCAGAAATTTAACTTTAAATATGTAAGCACATCAGAACTTGTCAACATAGAGCATTTTTAAGAGATCAAATAGCATAAAGGCTGAATTGAACACCATTCATTTAGTTCATAACATCTTGAAAAAAATTAAAGAAAAAGTCATTATCCGCTATCGAATATTATTAGCACCGATTAAAAAAAAAATAGAATCTCAACGAAGCTACAGGTGGAAAATTTCTAAGGTTGTAGTTTAAATAATCCAGAAACCATCTAAAAGAGAACTTCTGTCTGCATTTTAAATTTATTGAAAATGACTAAATTATCGAATGTTATTCCGCTTTAAAAGAGCTCTTGTCCCCAAAAATGTTAATAGCTTACTCACCCACTTGAACGAATAACAGTCGGGTATAAAAGTTTCAAAGTTAAAAGAGAGAGCCAAAGTATAGCATTTTATAATGAGGATATTATGTTTTTTATTTTTAAAATTAGCAACTGTTTACAATTATATGATAATTATAAATGCTCTCTCGTAATTATGAGTAAGAATTTCTAGATATTTTAAATTATTTTATTTTTATAGAATTTGCCATCAACTATCGCTATTTTTTGAAGAAAAGGTGTTGCTCTAGTTCGCTATCCTTGGGGTTCTAATATCATATCAATGCGATTTAACTCAAAGGAAATACATGGTAATCAATAGATAATTTTGAGAAACTAATATTTTCTGGGGGGTTTCAAGTTATTCAGAGGAATTGCAGGAGTCCCACTTGGCGGTTATAATTTCTTTATTTTTTCATAATAAAATACTAGGATTATATCTGACCTAATTATCTCATTAGTATCTCTGAAATCTATAAATATCAGTGAGTTATTATGTGGAGGCCAATGGAAAGTAATTGATGCAGCAAACGCCACCTTTTGCAGGTATTTCATTAAATCAAAATGGTATCATTTTACTTTATTTACAAGATCTCAAACCATTATATTATTCGATATAAATACGCTTTAATTAATATATATATATATATATATATTTGATATCCAACATAGGTGCATCATTTAAATTTCTTTTAGACTGTTTTGAACATATTAATGTAAAATCGGCCATATTCTCTCATATCTAATAGTATTTTAATAAAAAAAATTGCCGCTAAAAGTTTTAAACATAGGAATTTATCATAGAAGCCCGATTCTCTATTAAAAAAATGACTATTGTTCGATTCTCTCTTATTAATGAAGAATTATTCAAAATATATTTAATAGTTTCCTATCTAAAAATTACGAAAATTTAGTAGCATTGATGTCTTATTGATCCTGTCAATAAATATAGGTACGTAGGAGGATTTTTGGAGATACATACTCAGTATAAATGTCAAAAATTATCAATTTTTTTTAAGATAAACTCAATTTTCTGCTCACTGCTTTCTTTTTTTTTTATTAAAAATTAAGGATAAGTGATGATATTTTCAATACTATTAGGGGATTTCACTAGATACAATGACCCTTATATATTTCTTCGATTATAGAGAAATATCCTTAGCTGTAGGTGTCTTTTATCTAGGTTAGGTTTTTAACAAAATATAGATGTATAGATTAAATATTATTTAAAACGTCGTTGCACCAAAATATTTATCAGCAAGGAATCAATTCAAATTTTTATTTTTTTGGTTAAAATTTACAAATTTAAATCATCTAGTTCAACCAAACGCAAGTAGACGGGTAAAAACAAAAACAGATTATCAATCCGTTAAAAATTAGATTGTATTAATAAACGTTTCAATATTTATCTAATTAATGTTATTACGAAAAAATTGACAAAATTTATTTTATTGCTATAAAAATAATATGGAACTAAGGAAAAGACGAAAATATGTTCAATTCTATAGAAAAAAATTCAAAAAATTCTCTTTATTCCGAATTTTTAGAGGAAAATGGTAACCAGTATCTAGAAAATCCAAGAAAAAACTCTCCTTGCATGTAATTAAGCTTTGTTATTATTTTCTGAAATTTTTAATAATTTTTCATCAAAAAGCTTTTAATAAATTTTGTTTATAGGTAAATTTTATTAACATCAAATAAATAAATATTTACTAAATAATCAAAATTTAGACAATTGAAAAAATCAATGCAAAATAAAATTTTAGTTTATAGAGTATTTAAGCAATTAGATTTTTATCCTCCCCTTCCCTTTCTCCCCCTTTTTTTCTAAATTATGGCTAAGGTTTAAAATATTGAGATTAAGATTTCAAAAATTTCAAATCAATAAAGTAATTCAACCTATTCGAAACAGTAAGGAGAATCATCAATATTTTAATCAAAAATATTATTATAATAAAAAAATAACAGATTCTTCAAATAATCACACACATTGTCAAAAAACAGCCCCACCTCTACCAGTCAATATTTTTTTGTGAAAACTTTTAGTTTGGTATTTGATTTCAATGATATTAAAAGCTGTCCAAAATTTATATAATTATTTTATATATATATTAATTTGTTACAAAAGCCAACATTTTTACTATTTTATTTATTTATGGTAGAGTTAAATAATTTTTGTTAAAGGAACCATAGATCTTTTATTCCCCGAATATATTTTTGTTTAGCTAGAATTAATATTTGAGAAAATCGGTATTTAGTTTCGACATCACCCAAGATACCACAGTTAAATAAAATTTTCAAAAAAAACATTTTGATAAGATTAAAATCAAATATAAAAATCTGGATAGTACATACAATATATTTTTTTTATCACAGAATTTTATTTTAAAATAATGTCATCAAAAACTATATTAAAAAAAATACAAAAAAAAAAAACTTAAAGAAAAGGCTATTATCTTAACTACAATAAGCTCCTCTATCGGCCTACCAGCTGCACACCTGCTGGTAAAGGGTGCAATATACCAATTGAAAGACACCCCACTGGAATTGCTTCAAGTAGATGTATGACTGAGGTTAAATGCAGTCAAGAATTAAGCTCTTTATCAATGAACAATAGTTCATTGAAGCTACTGAGATCCTAGTCAGAGCCTAATTCTAAAAGGATTAAAAAAAATTAGTCTCCTACCCAAACGTGGGTTTGATCGACATGGCTTTCCTACAAATAGTTGTTAGGCGCTGAGATCCGTCTGACTGTCGAATTCTGGACTTGTGCACTAGACTACATCTCAGCTGTGCTAAGCGATCGGTTCCTCCTGTTTCGAGATGGTTTACCTCTTGAATCGCTGTGATTTTTCTCCACTACTCCCAATCAAAAATAGTACAAAGATGTGTGAAATTTTAGTTTAGCTTACTTCAAAAAGTAATGAAGTATAAATGAAAAATGAGATTCTTTTTAGAGATTTAGTTTCATACTTTATTTGGTATGTGAGGCTTATTGTTCAAAAGCGTTAATTATTCTATAGCTTAAATGATGATATTATGAAATTAAAGATCCGAACATTTTCACTGAAAATGAATACTAAAACAAACATGTTTTTACAAATCAATTTCGAAATAACCCATACAACATCCCCCTTTTAATAAAGAAATGTAAGCTAGTAGAAATTCTTAAACAAATAAGTTTATCACATAAAAATACTTTTTGTTTCTAATTTTCAATTGTATACTCAGAAACTAAATATAAAACTGTTTTGCATTAGTTTTTGTAGATAATTATGGTTGGGACCATGATTTGAGTATATTTAGATACATTTCCTCCCTTAATATAAGGAAAATTTACTATAAATATACTTTCTGCACCAGAATCTTTTTTTTTTTTTTAAAAAAAACAATGTTTTCTCGAAAAATTCTAACAAAGGTTTAATTTTTAACTAATGTTCTAAAAATAAAAATATTCAGGTGACGGATTTCTGGGCGGTTTTTAAATTCAAATTTTAATATATATCAATGAGCTTTCATTAAAACGAAATTAGATGGATGTTGAACAATTATTAGATTTGATTTAACATTCAAATCATTTTTTTTATATATCATTTTTTTAAAAAAAAACGATATTTGAATCCATATGGTTGCATTCAAGCATAGACCAATACACATATGAATATAAATATGGATTATATTTCACAAAATATCTGCCAATTCACTTAATTTTGCACAGTTTTTCACAATCTACATAAAAATACAATAAACTAACAGTATAGTTCAATCAAATTATTAATTATATTTTTATATGAATTATCAGATTTGTCTAATATTTTAAGCTTAAAAAGAGCTATTAGCTCTGATTCGAAGAAATTAAATACATATAATTTTAGATAAAGCAATTTCTATTTATCGACCAAGTTCTAAGACAAATCTACAAGTTAGATAAGCTAATTATCTTGTATAAAAAAAAGTTTTGAAATTTAGAAATGTAACTGGGTCTAATAAATACTGAATTTTATAAAGAGCAGGTTTGTTCCCGACACAATCTAAAAATCGGGTATGTTTAAATGTAAGTTTTAAATGACCATCTTTTTGTCGCTTTAATTGAAAGATATTTGGGTCACACAACTTTGCAACCCTATAACCTAAAATCAAGCTTTTAGTTCTGTCTTATAGCATTTTCCTTGAGTTATAGTTGGTTAAAGGTATCTTCAAGTGGAATTGATGCATATGTCGGACCATAAAATGATGATTTTATAGTATTGCTATTTGCATATTGATAAAAGAAAGTTTTAAGCGGGTATTTGTGGTGTTTTATCCTTAATAAAAATAGAAGCGGTAAAAAATGATTTTTAGAAATTATATATGTATTGTAAATATTTCGGCTAGAGTCAATTATTAAATTATGCTAGTATTATTACCAGTATAAGTTTTATTAATTGGTATATATTTAATTATTAGTTAGTCAGGATGATTTATTTGGACTTTTTCTTTCCTTTGGAGCCCCACTTCGCAAATATCTTTTAATTATAAATATTCTCTTAAAATCGATTGGACTGGAAGGGATGTAAATTTTTTTAGAATTAAAAAGTTATTGAATAAAGATGGTATTTCAAGGGTTTATTTGAATAATAGTAAAATTTGTTGAATGATATACTTAACCCTCAAATAATAATTCAAGTACAGGAACCTTAAAATTTCATTAATCAAAGAAGAAATACCTTGTGATAAAAAATAATTTTCCACTAATGCAGTTCAGAAAACTGTGGGCAACGTTCTAACATTGCCAGTCAAAAAGATGGAAATTGAGAAGATTTATTAATCCTTTCCGAACCCAAATTTGTGCATCACTCCTATTTGTGTATATTAACCATTTCAATTGCCCCAATATTTTTATTTATCCAATAATATATTTATATTGTTATTTAAATGTTATCATTGGGTTAAAATGAACGTGATTTTTTATATCATTGGTTATAAAAGGACAGAATAACTAATCGTGAATAAGAGTTTTGCACAAAATATAAAGGATATTGATTTCAAATATTAATATAACCAATAGTGCATTGTATTAGGGGACCAAAACAATATTATGGTTATTTCTAAAGCTATTACAAAGATCTTCGTTTTGCCATTTTTGGGATTTACATTTACTCGATTGAAAAAGAACAATAATGATCGGCTGATAAGCGGCATAATTATTTTCAAGGACAATAAAAGGTAATTATTTATTCAAGTGAAATCAAATCCCTAGAATACTTTTTTCTAATAACACGATAATCAATAAATAAAATTTTAATAAAAACGTGTTACTAGAAAAAGTTGTTATGTAAAAACGATTTCTATTCACTTGTTTTTTTTTAAAAATGAGGTTTGAAACATTTGATAGCTTTATTCTGTTTACTTTCTATACCATTACTAGCTGTTAATAATCGGCAAGGTTAAGACGTTGAAATTAAAAAGGTTACTGGGTACGTTAGCATATACATTTCCTAATCTATTTTCAATTCGCCAAGCAATTACCCAAAATTTTGAATCTTTATTTATTTACATAATTATTGGTAAGTTTCAAGCCCTTTCTTTTATTAACTTGTTTTTTTTGGGAAAGCATATTTATTCAATCAAAGATTTTAGCTAAAGTTATCCAGTTTGGAATATTTCAGATAAAAAAAAAAAGATAACTATGTCTGTTTTTAAATCCTTGTTTTTGAATTTTATTGGCGCAATATATAATAAAAGCCCTATCATATTAGAATCTTGCCAAGACTCAGAAAGCATTAATACCTCGTTACAGGTTTGTGATCTCATTTTTTGGTTTAACTTATATTTCTCTTAATTGTGATTTCATAACTGTGTATATCTTTCCAAGAACAAACTACTAGTTTAAAGCAAGATCAGTAAGAATAATTTTGCTAGCTTCAGTGTTAAGTGACTCCTAGGATATAGAGGTCCATTATCTTGCATAAAAGATGACAAAGGTATAAAGAAGCCGTGTCGATATATTTTAAAGCATTTGACCGTCCCGATACAAAAATTATTTCGTGTAGTCAATTAGACTTGAATTATTTACTCTTAAAGGATTATTTTTTTAACAGCGTCACATGATTATGTAAAAGATCTCAATTATGTGGTAATAGACCATTTTTGAAACCAACTTTTATAAAAAATAGATGGGGAGGAGGTTGGTGGATTTATTTGAAAAAGATCTTTGGATAAAAAAAGGGAGATCTATTCTTGTTTAGGAGTTTTTTAAAATAAATCGAGGGAAAAAAAACCTACTCCAGTTTAGGAGTGACAAAGAAAATGACCTATTTGGCTAGACATCTGCGCTGAAAAACTAATGGGGTTTTTTGTTCAGCAAATAATAAGCTGATAATTGATTGATGCACACGACGAACTCAATGATTTGAAAATATAATCATTAGCTATTACTAATCTTCGTGTATAACATTTAGATTTTAAAATGTAGGAGCCTATCATAAGATTAGTGTAAAATTTGAACAAAGTCCGCCGATTTAGTATAATAAGTTTTGGGATAAAAAAAATGTTGTGTTCTAGTGATTTTTGACAAAGCAGATCGGAATCAGGTCAGGGACAGATATAAGAACAGGAACATGCCACTAAAAAAGATAAAAAATAAAACGGGTGTATTAACCTAAAAATCAATATGGATTTTTTAACTTCTACTTCAGCTTCTGGAGTTGATTCATCAAGTCAATTCAGCCCATTTATTGTCAGCACATCGAGCTTTGACCAATTTTCCTATCTTTCGTCCGTACGAGCAAATATTAATTCTAACATACCCTCAAGCATATCCTACTATTCAGCTATTAGATACTCAAGTGGTATTATTACTATTCTCGTTTTTACAATTATTTTTTATATTGTTTTTCAAAACAGTAATAACTTTTATTGGTACTTTTATAAAGGTTCATCTACGAGTCCAGCTGTTATTGTAGCAATAGTTGTTGGCTCTTTATTTGTAGGTAATGCTCGCCTTTACATTTTTCAATTTATTTATTTCATATTAATTATTATTTTACGATTAAATATTATAGTACTTTATTTTGACATCCACAATACTTATTATCTATTATATAAACACCATTAGCTATAGTTTGCATAAGAATTTTGAAAAAACTTACACCACCTGCATACGAAGGTAATGGCCGAAACAATCCAAACCGCATAGATCCAAGCACAGGATTACCATATCCGGAAGGTCAGAATGGGAATTCCGCAAATCCTTCAAATCGACTAAAAAGTCTATCCAAAGAAGAGCTTGAAACTTACCCAGTTGTGAAATTTTCTCAAAGTATGATTAGAAAACCCACTCAGATCAAACAAGAAAAGGATGAGATATTCTTAGATTTAGAGTCTCAAGAGGCAAAAAAAGATAAACCCCATATGTTGAAAAGTGCCTCAAAAGTATTAACTGATACATTGTCCTCAGCCAAAAACCTAGTTACAGGTGGGGGAGGTGATGCTAACACAAATCAGGAAAAAGATGACGTTAATTATGGCAACGAGTGCATGATTTGCTTTGAAAAGATAAATATAGGTGATGATATCAGAATAATCCCTTGTTTGCACAAGTTCCACAGAGAATGTTTAGATCAATGGTTACTTGAACGTGTAGGGTCATGTCCCAATTGCCGAATGGACTTGCATATTCAACAGGAGCAGGATCAACCTCCAAGTAGCCCTGATGTATCACCAACCCCACCGGCAGAAACATCAGAACAAAGCGCCAGAAATCATATCGTTCCAGGATTATCAAATATTTTTCAGTCTTCATCCTCTCCATCATCAGGAGAAGCTGGACTATTTTCTAATAATGAAGCTACTTCTCAAGGGTCTAACCATTCCGGAAATAACCATTCTCATAACCACCACGATCATGCTCATAATCCTAATAATCAAGCAATTAATATCACATCTTATGGAGGTCCTAACATGCATTAATATTAAAGAATCTCTATCCTTCATGAGTCAGATAAATGTATAAAAAATCTCAAAATGGGATGATTCTTAAACAATTAAATCAAATGTATTATACTATCAGCTTATTTTTAAAATTACCACCAACACATTCTTATTCGATGGTAGTTACACCAATTGTTTTATAATAGAAGTTATATATTCATCCAATTTAATTTAATTTAATTCAATTTATATTTAATTGAATTTAACCCGTAATTTATTTGGCGAGAATTCACAGTATAGATTGTATAAATTGTATAAATCTCTATTTTGTAGCAAAATTACAAGATTTTTTTTTAAAGATTTCTAATTTGAAGAGATTTCCTTATTTTTCAACCCATATAAAACACTAAATAGGAAGAAATGAAAAAGGGATGCAGTAATAAATAAACTCTTATTCAATATTTTTAATACAAAAAAAACACTTTAATTTATTTTTAGTTGTATTAAAAATTGAGAAAAGACAATTTTCAATCTGATAGAGAACAATTAATTACTATGAAAATATAGAATAGGCTTTCTTCCAAACCTAGAGCAGAAAATGGAGAAATTATAGCATTCCACTTTTTTCTAGATAAATGCTACTCATCTCGAGTATATAAGAAGGACTAGGGCTGCAATAAATCCTATTGAACCTTCAATTCCAGTAGATTTTTTTTTAATTATCAAAAAGACGCATATTCGTTTATTATAATATATTGATTAAATTCCATTCAAATATAAAAATTAAAAAGTAATGTATTTCTCTATTCAAATTATTTTTTAATTCATTAAATTGACGGAAGTTGAGATTTGAAAAGTGATTAGTAGCGAGAAGGATTTTTGGCATTAAAGTTTAGATCTTTAAAGTTGGGCGAACCTAATTATTCCATTATTTATAGATATCTTTTTATAAAAATATTTTTTCTCTTTTCACAACTTTACAATTTATTAGTAGCTTTGTAACGGTTTTTGGATTTTTTTGATCAAGTTTTATCAAAAATAAGTACTCAGAATATGATATATGCTCATTAGACGGAAAATTAAGGACATTGGTATTTTTAATAAACTTTCTAACACCATTTAGATACAGTAATAACGGTATTATTTTATAATAAACCCCTCTGTGCATATTTGAGATAAATAGTTATATTTCCAACTCACTAGCGTTTAATGGGTAAACGTTGTGATAAAAAAAATACTACATTTTATTACGCCTAGACCAGATTTTCATTACTCTAAATATTTTCTACAGCTGTAATCGTTTTTTAAATTTTTTGGGATGGATATATTATCAAAAAAGCACAGAATTCCAATTCAAATATAAGTTCAGATAGATATCCATGAATAGAACAGACTAAAATAGCTAAATTAGTTTATTTACTATACTATACTTTAAATTTTACAAAAAAGCATAGGAAATTACTGGTAAAATTGAGTTGACATCGAAAATATCAATACTCTTCAAATCTCTAATAGTTCCTGTAATGGAAAACCCTACATGTGATCCAATTAAATTTGGGATGGCCAGATACCCTGTATATTAGATCTTAAATAAATCAGGGCGTTAAGTAAGCCCCACAATAATTTTCCAAAGTATTTATTTTTCTAAATGTTAATAGAAACGGTATTTATTTAGGCGTTTTGTGAATTAATCAGACATAATACATTATCTCCAATGGTATTATCTTAATTTATTATTTAGCGAATATCAGCATTAGTGGAATTACTGATAACTTGGATCGATTAAATAAACTAGTATAATAGTAAAACAGGATAAAATCCCCCACTATAAACAATGTAGCAAAAAAAGATGAATTTCCGAGATAGAATAAACAGAAAATTATCAGAATCAAAGAAAAATCGTAAAAAAGAACCAAAAATCTAGGATCGATATGATCTGTAAGAAACTGTGCCATAAATTGCATAAATTAGGTCAAAGAGTACAGATTTATTATAATATTATATGTGATATAAAATAATCATTTTTTATTCACATATATCATTTTTGAGACAAGCTTTAAGTTTTATTCAAGTGCCATGAGTTTAAAATTTTGCTATCTCCCTACTAAACTGTTACAATATTCTCCACGTTGGTAAAATCCATGAAAGATAAAGTAACTGATCACAAATAACTAGATATCTATTCTTCGTACCCACCAATCTTTTAATTTCATATTTGCAAGCGTAGTTAAATTATTATTGCAAAGGAAATATAAACGTCATTAATTGTTAATATTCGGAATTTAAATTGTACAACACAAAAAAAATATAATAAAACCAATCAAGACATGAAAAAAATATGATATGGAAGGAGCTTAATAATTGAAGGCTATACTTGAAAAAGATCTATGAGCTATAAAAACATAGGAATTTTTAGCTTAATTTAATTTAAAAATCTGCAGTAAAAAAAAAGTGTCCTATTTAGTTATACGTCTATTTTTGAAATTTATCTACCATTATTCTGCGAATAAAAAGTGCGCATTTAGATGGATGTGAATTGGCACAGAAATGATTTGAAAACATAATCGTCAATGTTTACTAATATTCAAGTACAATATTTCATATTTATTTAAATTTAGACTAATTATTTTCTTGAAGTAGTATATGACATAATTTTCTTAACGCCTGGTATTTAAGCACAGGAATAAAAAAAGTATTTGTTTACAGCTTTTCGGAAAAACAGGTCAAATCTAACTTGAATTCAAATATATGGGAGTGATAAATTCAAACATAAACAAAAAAAGAGATACAAGTTTATTGCTATAAAATTTAACTTATGGATTTCACACAGCCTATATCGACTTTTGGGATCGATTTAGCTAGCCAATACAGCCTATCCACTACTAATACGTCAAGCCATGGCCCATTTTCTTTTATTTCATCAACACAAACAGCTACTAATTACCGTATTACAGTAAACACAACCTCATATGTAAACTATAATAACTCGGGAGGTATTATTGATGTTTATTTTATTTATTAATATTTTGTAAAATAAAAGTCTTCAAATAATTGGACTCTGTTCTTCCTTTTTTTTAAAAAAGGGTCATCTGGCAGTCCTGTTACTATGATAGGATTCATATTAGGATCCTTGGTTGCTGGTAATATCAGATTAATACTCATTTATCTTCATAAAATATATAAAATCTACATTAACATATTTTCTCGTAATTATTTATACGTTTTAAAAATAAAAATAATTAACAGTTTCAATACATTCATATTTAGTCATATTTGGAATCAGAATTTTGAGAAGTCTATATCACCCACCACGTTTCACCAATAACCTAAACAACTTATACGATATAGATCCAAGCACTGGACAACCATATTCGCAAGCGGAGGGTGTAAATGCCGATCGGATTCCATTAAAGAACCTCAAAAGTTTATCAAGGGAGGAGCTAGAAAACTATCCCGTGGTTAAATTCACGCAAAGTATGGTTAATCAATCCACTCATATCATACATGAAAATGGTGACAGGGTTTTTGAGAAAGAATGTCAAGGGGAGGAAAAGATTGAGTCGGATTCGTTGAAGGAAACTTCAAAGGATATTAAAGTTACAATTTATGCTGATAAAAACCGGGTTGCTACTGAAACAGGGAATGCTTACGAAAACCAAGAACAAACACAAACGAATTATGATCTCGATTGCTTAATTTGCTTTGAAAAAATAAATATAGGTGAAGATATTAGAAGAATCCCCTGTTTGCACATGTTCCATAGAGAATGTTTAGACCAATGGTTACTCGAACGTGTTGGCTCGTGCCCTAATTGCCGGCTGGATTTACATACGGAAACAGCCAAGGATCATAAACCCATTAACCCTGAATTAGTTCATATTTCATCCGCTGCATCATCTAGCATGAGAATTGAAAACCAAGTGTCTCCTGATTTGAATATTGGTTTTAATCGAACATCATAATCACCGCCTGACTAAAAAGACCAATTTTCTGTAGGTGGTACTGATTTCATTTTTTTGAAACTGCTACAATTAATTATGATCATAATCGTCACCATTATAAAGGGATTAAATATCAATATTATTGATTATCTTCATAATATTCATATAATTCCGAATATTTAGGAATTTCCAAGACCCTCAAATTTTATGGAACTCCGTAAAAACTTTAAAATATTTAATAAGTTATTATAGAGTTTCAAGACTTTAAATTAAATTTGTGTATAGCCATTATTTGAAATTCAATCTAATATACTTTTAATTATAATAAGATAATTTCTTATTTCAAAATATATTTATAATTAATCAACTGCCCGATCAATATAATCCATATATTTTAAAATTCATCTTTTATGATAGTTTATAAGATTTAATAAATTTAACAGAAAAAAAATAATATTGTGGCTTATATCCTCTGATATTTCTTTTTTCAACTCTAACACCCTATTTAGCTCTTTGCTTTGTTTAAAAAAAAGTTGCAAAAATATTTTTGGAATAAAAAATAAGATTATGATAAAAAATGGAATATAAATTAATTAATATATTTTTTGATGAGTATCTTGCGTCAATTTCTAAATTTCCACAAAATTTTATTTCTTAGAAGCTTTTTTTTGATAGGAATAGTTATATTTAAATTATTTATTGGTATCTTTTCCAAAACACTGCAAAAAATGCAATCTAAGAAATTTCATATTTTCAGATTAGCTAACAGAAATCCAAGCTCCAAAATTTAAGAATTGGGGGATTTGGGGACAGGAGTTGTGTTTAAAAATTATTTTAATTTCACTTTAAAAAAAATGTTGTTGCGATAATTCTCTTTTTTAAACATTATCAGCATTCTAACTATTGTAGATTTAAAAAAGAATAATATTGTTTGAAGAAATTACTATTCGCAATAATCAATTTAGTCTTTTACTGAAATGATCTAAAAACCCCGATTAAAATAATACCCGATTAAAATGAACTTTTTTTCAAACTTTTTTACAATGGCGTAATAATTACTATTGATATCATACTTTGATGATAAATATTTGATATTGTTGGAAACGAATTCTCTATAATAGTTAGGCTGGTGCAAATTCTCGCTTCGAACTTTTGTTTTTCGGCGAAAGGTGAGTCAAAGCTAATCGCACTATTACTAGCACGCTCATCGCCCTCACTCAGCAGAGACCTTAGGGCAGGTATTTCTCCCTTACTCTGCCTATCTAAACCCCACCCGTTGTTCCCTGTGCTTACATCACTAAGTGTTTTTACAGCCTCCACGGTAGGAATAATATGTGAGAGTCTTGCCGGGGGGGGGGGGGCGGAACTTAACGAAAGAATCAGCAAAGAAAACACAAGGTCCTCCATAACTGGTTCTCCCGCCAAGTTGACCAATGGGTCTAAGTCTTCACTTAACTCCAGAGCGTCAATAGAGATTGATGCCGAAATATCAACATCTCTATCTTCAGCTACCTCTCGTCAAACTACCACCTCCGGGGAAAACCCATAAGAGTAAGCGCCGGACTCGAACAACTCATGGTTGCACATAACCATAATCATATCACTATCAAAGCCGATTCCTTCGTTAAGCGAAAATATACCAAATAAATAAAACCGGACTTACTGGTAATGATCCCAGTCCACGAAAGAATTAAAATAAAAAATAAACACAACTAAACCAACTAATTTTAAAACGAAAAAGAACAAATAAAAATTAATTATATTCAAAACTAGTAAAAGCAACTATACAATAAAACTAACTTATAAAGTGACTATGACAATCCTTGAGCGTGCTAAGACTCGCGGACTATAAAGGGAGCCTAGCTTCACCTAGGACAAAAATGCGTGCCATACCACTTAAATATTAAAACATTTTAAATCGGTTTAAAGCAATGTTTTTATAATAATAGTTTGTCTTCTGGAGTGAAATATTATTTTTTTATTGCTTGTATTTTATACAATACAATATTAAGAAATTATTTTACCAGTGAAGTCAATACGAGTATTCCTTGATAACTTTAGATATCCATATAATATATATAAGTTTTTTTATTGTAAGCACGAAACCAGGTCTTCCCAAAATGCTTTCTGTAACCATACCTGTTATGAAAACAATGGTATTTAACTTTATTTTTTTAGATAGCCCCAGTAAACCAACCTTTAATATATTTATTTGCTGATTATTCGGGGTTTAGACAATCTGTTTGTTTTTTTACTATTAAAGCCAAAAAAAAAGAGAAAAATATTAGATTTTGCATGGCTTAAAATATATTTCAGTTCTTAAATGAACTGAAATTTGCTCTTTTTTTATGGATTTCAGGTTAAGATTTTAAATTCCATTAGGTACCAATCTATAAGGAATTTTTATACATAGCTCCCAGTTTGGTGTACATTATATTTGAAAATTTCAAAAATTGGTGTATTAAATTGCAACTAACTATATATGTATTCTTTAGATACCATAGAATCTCGCGATATCACAGAATGTTGAGAGTAGAAAAACTTCATTAAATTTACATAACTTCTAAAATCGCAGTTTGGGCTTAAATTCTTTGTTTTATTGATTATATAGGAGAATTTATTTGCTATATTTTGGGCAATTTTCATTTTCATATTCTTTTCCAAACTTACAGATAATTTTTAGAATAATTTCTAAACACCCATATCCTGTATAAATCAAGGTTAAAATTTCTGGGTTTTACCTGAAAAAGATTTGGGTTGCTCATTCCAGGATAATACGAACCTAACTAAAAAAATTGAAACATCATGGATATTTATTTCTGATTTTAGACCTGAATTATATTTATTCTTGGATTATATTTAATGAGGGGGTAATTTTTTATTAATTATTGGTCTCTTATCGAAATCTTAATATTATAAATGTCATCGATTCACTTTCAATTTTTTTATAAATAGTTTATATTTTCCATTAACAACA
Source organism: Smittium mucronatum (assembly GCA_001953115.1). NCBI lineage: Eukaryota > Fungi > Kickxellomycota > Harpellomycetes > Harpellales > Legeriomycetaceae > Smittium > Smittium mucronatum. The sequence continues at coordinate 55,165 of LSSL01000164.1, read as the reverse complement.
GATTTTAGTACATGTTCATCTCCAGCATAGATTCAAAACTTTTTTCATAGTAAATCAAACGTGGTTACTTATTTTTATCCATTTTGTATCTGTTTCAAACGCAGGAGCTGATATTCTTATCTCCAGAAATTATTTATAAGGATAGTTATACGTTAATTATTCCCAAGATTTTTATTTCAAGACAAAGAGTATTTCACATATGGTAAGTAATGTTATGTTTCTTCATTTATTGTTGCAGAATTGCTATAATTCATACTAGAAACCAACCCCCTAAAAGTTGAATTGCATAGAAATTTGGGTTAAATAACAACTAAATTACAAATTTATAGATTTTAGATCCCTTTTTTTATCCGCATAATTTTTTTTGGAGAATTAGACTCTATAAATCATTTACATATTTGGTTTCTGATATCGATAGTGATATTATAGCATAATTTTTGATTCTATTTAGTAATGTTTATTGTTTCTGACGAGTTTCAAGCTATTCGTGGGAGCTTTCTTCTCCAAAAAATTCAACACAAGAGATTTGGTTAAGTTTCAAAGTATACTAACTACCGTTTTGATGCAATCCCATGAAATAATGAGTTTCAGTAAATTTTAAAAAAATTTGAATCTTATGATAAAAACTCTCATTAATACGATATATGCCTTATTTAACTTTTTAATAGAAATCATTAAAATCCCCTAAATCAGGGCAGAAAAATACATCCAATTCCAGGATATTGGAATGAAATGATAAAATTTTCCATTTCCGTAAATTGTATCTATATCAGATTAAAACATCTGCCACATATTATGAAAAAATCAAGGTTTCTTAACAACCCAACTAACTTTCAAAAAAAAAAGTTAATTTACAAAAAATCTTTCGGAATCATTTTTCATAAATTATAATAACAGCCAATATATAAACATCTCCTTATAAATAATGCTGTTACCGTAACTTATGATGGGTTTTTATTAAATTAATGCAAATAATCATATAATATAAAATACATGTAGATTTTATTGGCGCCTTAAGCTTTATTTCCGTGAAATCAATCAGTATATCAAGGTTAAACATAATATTAATTTTTTATATCTTGAGATTCGAATCATCTGATATTTAAAAAGTTTTTTTATCAAACATAAGAAGATATATTCAAATATTCAAATATATAAATCTTTAATTTTTCTCAAAACATTTCATCGAAAATTTTCAATCTAATTTATCTTTACCTTTCTCACATTATCTCCAGATCAAATATTAGTTTGAAAAAAGTAAAATTTAATGTTACTAATAAAGTAATGACCCAAAGTTAAAGAGCATCTATAATAAAACAAACCCAATGGATTTTTATATATTATCTGTCTATAAGTATTTTTAAAAGAATAAATTTTGATTGTACCTCCAATCCTGTATTTAATCCCTGCTATTTTTTAAGTGAATTTCAGATTTATATCTTGAAATTTGAGCCTTTTTATCGTTTAATTTATTTACGCTAAAACTCAAACCTTCCTTTTCACCTTTCCTAGATATGCTATATTAATTCGAATAATATTCTGATTTACTGAAGAAAGGCTATCTTTGTTAACTTTTGGTACATGTAACTAATATATTAATTTGAAGTTTTATTTATAAAATATCTATATATTCCTTTTAACTTTCTATTTCGAACTTTTTTGTGGAATGATTTGGAATAAAATTTAATTTTGAGTAACCCAAGTAGTATTATTAGTTATTTTTTTTATTAAAAAATAGAAAATAATATCTATTTTTTATTTGAAAACGTCACCTACTAACAACCACCCATTATTCTCGATATAAGAAAAAAAAAACGCATAAATTTGGAAGTTTGTGATGCTTTTTTTTTTAAAAAAGGAATTTATTTATAATATTTAAATACTAGAAAAAAGTAATATAAAAATAATATAAAGGGAAAAATAATTAATAAGTTTGGGATGATATTATCTTTATTTTTTTTCATAAATATAAAAAAAAATCCCAGTATTAAGTTTATGATTGTTTCAATTAATCCAGATTCGTTTTTGAGTTATATAACATTTAATTTACCCCTATTTACCATAATATTAAGATCGTTTTTTATCAAATTAAAATGATTATAGCACACTAAGTTTTTCTTCTTGAAGCTCCAAATACTAGATCCTTGTAAATCAATTAGAAATTTTAAAAAAATTAATCTTTTTTGAATTTTCGGATTTATATGTTAGCTTATTCAAATGTCTTTTTTTTGGTAAATTAAAACATTTTTTATGTATGTTATAATTTTATTTAAGTTTTAAAGCTATTAAAATTAACAAAAATTGAATTTTAAGATCGACTTTTTTGTAAAAAATTGGTGTTTCAGACTTTTAATAATTAATGAATAGTTATAGAATTTTCCTTTCAACCCCGGTATGAATTTTTTTTCTTTTTTTCACCTTGAAAGGTTTCCGAAAATTCAACTTTTTAAATTAAGATATTGCAAAAAAAAAAAGAGATATTAATTTTTTTTAGATATTTTCGTATTTATCAGGCTAGCTTTTCTGCGATCTTATCAAAAAATATAAGACTTTTTTAACCCTTTCGCGATTTGGATTGATTGTAAATTAGCCATAAAATTATCTAGTCATTTTCTTTTTTATTTTAATAGCAAAGATAAATTAAAATAATTTCAATATCTTTTTATATTTTATATAGATATTAGTACATATATTAGACTATAAAATATAATAAAACCGTGGAAAAAATAGGATAATTATTTATATTATTTTAACCATTATAAAATTTTGGTCTATATTCAATCATTCTCAAAATTATAATTAGAAGTATGAGTATTTATATTTTTCTAGGTAGACTTTTTTCAGTTTTACAAGATATTTATTGATTAGATCTAAAATCTAAATTTGGTATTTATTTATTCGATTTTTATATATTTTCTAGATAAAAAAAATTCAAGCTTTTTTAAATAATCTAATCTCTCTAAAAATATATATTCAAAGATTTTTTTTTAATAACTTGGATTTATTATTTTTTATTTGAACACACATAATTGAAGTTTTTTTGATCTGGGTTTCTTGCGAATCATTGAACTTGTTACTTTGATTCCACTAAAGATTTTCCATCAGATTAAAGTTGTGATTTTACGCACAATCTAGATATTTTTCCATTTAACCTTCAACCCATCTATGAATTCTTAGTTTTTTTGGAAGAAAATAATTTATTTTTCAATTTTTATAGCAGTTGGAAAAATGTTCAGGTTAAATTTTATGATAATTGATATATTTCAGTACAGGTATTTCTTCAATTGGATAAATTTTATCCTGTAAGCCTAAAAAAAAGTATTCACATATCATGATTGAATATTCAGATTTTTTATTTTTAGTAATAATTTTATTTTTATATATATTTGTGAGGGTTTTGCCAAAAAAAAGACTTTTGCCTACTATAAAAATGCTTTTTCCATTTTTTTAAAAAATATACTCTCTCTATTTCAAAAATGAGCCAGTTTTTATATTTTTTCCAAAAGACTTTCTAAATTTTATGTTTTTTGCTAATAAATATTACTTTTTTGCCTATAAAAAAAGAGGTTAACTGCGTAGATAAAAGGACAATCAAAATTTGCAGTTATATAAAATAATAATAAAAAATTAATCTATTATTTTTTTTTTGAATAATTTATTTAGTTTTGGTTTTTCAGTCGATACTAAGCAAGTAAAATAAATAGGATTTTATCTTGAAAGTTATTTAAAATATTTAGTTTTAAAAATATAATTAATTTCAAATCCTGTTTTAATCTAATGGAGATATTTCTATATATAATAAAATTTTTCTATTTGATGACATATATAGTAGCAATATTTTATTGACCAGGTTGATCGATCTTTCCTGGTCAAAGATGATTCTTAAGTTAGTAATATATATATATATATATATATATATATAATATTTGTTGAAACAATAAGATATTTTTTAAAGTAATTTTTTGTGAATTTTTCAAACTTTGAACAATTGAGATATACTAATTATTTTTTTGTAATTTTATTTTTCTCGGATATTAAAATTTTAAACAAGAAAGAAAAAATAGATTTATTTGATAATAGAAATAATTTTTTAAGAGTGATTTAAGATATTTAGAGAAATTATATTCTAGGCTAGATTTAAATAATTGAAGTTTCAAGAAAATATTTGAAACTTGATTATCTCTATAATATAAATATTATAGCTGCTTTTTTTAAAAAAATTATTGATTCAGAAAAAATTTCAATATAAAGATAAAAACCATAAGGTTGCTAATTATAATTAAAACCTTCAAGCTTTAACTACGGATTATTGAAACTAGTTTAAACATGAAAATATCTGTAAAAATAATTAAATTACATAATTTTCGCCAAAAAAATATCTAATTAAATCATGGATTTTATAATTTCTCAATATTAATTAAATTTGTATTTGATTAAATAAATAAAGTTTTATATCTATAACCAGTGAATTACAAGATAATATCTCTATAAAATTTTTTCTATAATACAAAACCAAGAAATTTAATTATATTTTTTGTAATTATACATCCCATTTTAATGAATTTATACATAATTTCACTAAAAAAAACACAATAATTGATAAATTGTAAAAAAATTTAAAGGGTATAACCATAATAAAAACAATTGCAAAAAAAATTCTAAATAAAATATATTTATATATTCTCCATTATTTATATTTATTCATTATTTTAAAGCTTTATCTTATTATCAGAGAAAATAATGAAATAGCCAAATATCTAACCAAATAATCAGAGCTGTTTTCTGAAAGGTAAGTTCAGTGTATTAGAATCAAAAAATACATTTTTTGTATAAAAAATTAAGTACCAGAATATATTTTACATTTTTTTTTCATTTCACACGGCTTTTTTATATTTTTCCTCATACAAAAATCTGATTAATTTTTTTTAATAAAACTTTTAAAGTATAAAATTAGTAAGTTTTTTACAAATATTGCATACATTTATTATAATATATGATTTTGTGATGCAAAAGAATTTGATTAAATTACTATCCAAAAAAATAATAGAATTAAAATTTTTTTAAAAAAAGAATATAATCAAACCTTAAGTGAATATTTATATTTTATTGATTAAAACTTTTAATATAAAAATTGGGTTATTTCAAAAAAAAACATTTAAAAATTTCTTTTTTTTCAGAGAGATAGATCTAAAAATTTATTTAAGTATTATTTTTTTAAAATGGGGAAGCTACATCTATTTATAAATTGGGTATATATTCCAAATAGTTAAATATTATTTTATAACTCATTGCGTATTTAATCAAAAAAAACATGACAATTTTTTAGAATTTTTAAAAAAAGATATCTTTATATTTCTTGACCAGAATATTACTCAAATTTATTATTTCCGATACTGCCTTTTTATAAAACTAATAACGTAAAAAATATAATGGATATTTTTTTTAAAAAAAAATTTATAAAAAAAAATATTAGAATGTACAATTATTTCTAATATATGGGAGATTTTTTTCAATATCAGACTTTTTTATTATTTAAAACATAGTTTGTAATAAATTTTGACCAATATAAAGCCAGCAAAAATGAAATAAACATATTTTCTTATATAAAACATTAGTAATTTTCTAATAAAAAAGGGGGGGGGGGTTTAATCAAAATTTCATTTAAACCAATGATCCTATAATTTAAAAAACAAGTTGTTATCAAATTAAGAAATTAGTAAAAAATTAATATTTGAGTTTCCTCATTCAAAAAAATACCCCATATTAACATGTATTAATATATGCAGTGTTCAATCATTTTAATTTTCAAAACTAAATATTCTTTTTTTGGTATTATATATTCTTAATTTATATGAATTTTATTGTTTTTGGAAAATAAACGCTTTGATACAATTTTACGTAACTCTTTTTACTTTTCAAAAAATAATGATTTAATCTCCAATAGAGTCACAGATTAATCTTAAATCTGATAAAAAAAATTTTCACTGGAGTATCATATCAGTGTTTCATCTAATATATTTTTTAGAAAATATTGCTATATCATAAATAAAAAATAA
>LSSL01000164.1:15119-42270 GCA_001953115.1 Smittium mucronatum | reverse complement strand
TGGGCAGAATTAATTAGATTTTTATTCGGTAAATATTTTTTCAATTATATTTCTATCAGGCCCATACTAAACGAGATTTTACAGAAATAAAAAATTGGAATATTTTCTTCATAAACCAATTTCATGTTAGGGTTGTTTTTTTTATGCTATAATGGTATAAGATGGAATTAAGCCAAAAAAATTTAAAATTTATTGGTTATCCTAAAGAAGATATGACTCCCTATTGATATTTACCATTTTATATACCAATCTCTATATTTCAATATATTCAATTAATAGATAAATTTATTTACTTTTTCCTGCACCGAATCCAGACCAAATTAACATTTGGTTATCTTGAAAATCACAATCGTAATGAGTTTTATTTAGTCCAATAATATAAAAAATAACATTATCTCGATTATAATCTATCAAAATTTGAATGTTATTTTATGTGACATAGGATATTAAAGAGCTAAAATATATATTTATCTTTATATTTAGCTAATGTTATAAAAATTGAAAGAAATATTCCAATTTATTGGTTATAAGTTTTTGATTAAAAAAAAACTATTCTATATTAGCAAATAGGACCAAGGATAGAGAACAGAAGCAAAATTCTTGATTAATTTTCTCTATTACGTAAAAAAAGTTACTAGATTCTATTTAGTGTTACTAAATAGGCATTGGGTTATTTGACAGATTTTAAATAGTGAATATCACAATTTGGAACTATCGCCTAAATTGATACTCTTATAATCAATTTGATTTTATTTTGTCTAAATTGACCGTTTTTGAGTCAAATTGATAATTTTTTATCAGATAACCTTAATTTAAAATCAAATTTTCTAATTATTTTTTGAGTATTATTATTATTGCAATTTTAACTTTTCCAGAAATAATGATTCAATTTAAAAAATCACTATATCCATTTTTATGTTAATGTTAAAAAATTCTATTCCATTTAAAATTTTCTAATAGAAAATAAAATTTTATCTATAATTTATATCCAAAATTACAAGTCTTATTTGTGGAAAGACGATTTATAATAAATTTTAATTCAAAGAATTGTGATTTTGGTATTTAAAAAACCCGAAACTCTAATGATGCGATTTTTAAATGAATATTTGTAAATCATATTTTAGTTAAATTATTTTAAATGAATAGCTAGTTTTTTTTAGTGATATTTCAATACTCATACTCAGAGGTTTTTTTAATTCATAGGCTGTTATTAGATTTTTTTCATTATTTATTATTATAAAATATAATCTGTGTTATTAATCCATCCTCTTAGAAATTTTGTAACTAGGGTTTTTATTTTGAAGCCTTGAAAAAAAAATTGAAAGAAAAAAAAATTGTATATTTTTTATTTGAAAAATAAAAAAATCATCCCACACTTACCAATTATAAGAAAAATATTTATATACCTCGCTAAAAAATGGAATGCTTGTTATCAGATAATAACAGTGGTGTAAAGAACATTCGATTAGATATTATGTAGCATAGATGATGAGAAAGTTTCTATTCAGTTTAATCAAAATATTTACTATATTGACTTTTTCAATGATTTTCCCTTTGACTTGAATATTTATTTTAAAATATTTTATTTTTAAAATTTTTGCCCTCAATTTTTTAAGAGATTCATAACTTTGATATATATATATTTTCTTTTAAAAACATTAAACTAATGTTAATATTTTTTAAAAGTATAATATCCCTATCTATAAACTATATCACCAAAAATCAAAGATTAAATTAAGTATTTTTTTTTGAAAAAAACACATCTTTTTTAAAAAAATAAATCTATCGACGACTTTTAAAATGAAAATTTATTAAAAAAAATTTTTTTTATATATAATAGCCCAGATTTCTATACCCACCAAAAAAAAATATTGGAATTAAATAATATTTAGAGTAAAAAAATATCTTTATTCATAAAAGTGGAGCTTTTTGTCATTGTGTTTGCTTTATAAGCCATTTTCAAAAAATTGTACCAATTTTTATAAATATATTAATTTTAGTCTTTTTCCACTTAAATTACTGCCAATCCAAAAAAAGGATAGCAAAAAAATAATATGAAAATATTCAAAAATTTCCTAAAAAAATATCAATTAAATTACTTTTCACCATCCATGAAATTCTGTCATTATAATATTGGGTATAGCGACTATTACAAAAAAAATTATTTTAAAGATTTGAAATTAATAATATTTTTTCTACAAGATTATAAATAAATAAATCGAATTTAATATTATTATATATTTATAATTTAATAAAAAGAAGGATAATAATCATAAAATGACTTTTTTAATCTCAAAATTTTCATTAAAATTTAAAATTTCTATTATTATAATAGATAAATTTTAATTTTAAACCCCATATTCCAAGATTCACTAATAAATTTGTAATAAAAAGGGATTTATAACATTTTTTTTTTTTAAATCAGTTTTTATTTATGAATTATTATTTTTTTATCATTTTTTAAATGAATAATGATTATTCTAGGATTTTGTATTGAAATAAATATATTTCTTCTTTTCAATACTAACCTTCCACAAAGTAACCTATTTGATTTGCTTTTTTAATTTTTAAAATTAAATACTTAAAATACTTATTTATATTATGAATCATTTTTTTCTTAATGTTTATTTTCATTCAAAAAACCAAAAATACAGGACCCCATTATAATTTCATTTTTGAAATAAAATAATCCCTGTATTTATAAAAATTATAAATAAATTTATAAAATCTTTATATATATAATTTAATTGTGTAAATTTTTTTACTTTCATTGTTTACTATACTTTTTTAAAAATAAAAACAAACTATTATTATACCTATTGTAAAAGTGTCTAATTTAATTTTCGTTTTCATTATTTTAGTTATATTTAAATGAGTCTTATTGATATAAAAAGTTAATTATTATTGGAATATAACATATATTTTAAGATAAATATTTTTCGATAAATATCCTCGGAATTTTATATTTTATAATACTTTTATAATTTTTTAATATAATATATGTTTCAAAAAATATGAATAGTCTCTAGAATAAACACAATTAAATATCAAGATTAATTCAAGAATATAAGCTTTGGATTTTTACTCAAAAAATTAGTTTCACATTTTCAATAATAATATTTTGATTTAAACGATAACAAATTTGTTTTTGTGATATATGAGATTAAAATCGTTTTATTTGGGATCAACTTATTTAATATTTATTAAATAAAAAAATCAACTATATTATTCGAACTTCGCTTTATCATAGACAGAAAAAAAAATTATTTTCATCTAAAAATTTTAAAATATCAATCAGTACAATACAATTGAAATATTTATTTTTTAATTAAAAATTTCATGAATCATAATAATTATTTTGCGAATATTTCAGAGATTTTTCCACTTCTCCACCTAGACTTTTTATAACAGATTTTTTTTGGGTATGTGTTGAGTTAATAAAATACTTTTCCTTACATGACTTTTATTTTAATAAAATATTAGAGTATCTTGTTTAAAAAAATTATTATAAGATATGAAATTAATTCCCTTATACCTAATACAGTTTTCTTTAAAACTTGAACTTTTTTATTAAAACTCCAAAACTTTATTGAATGTCATATATAGGTTAGCTATTGTAGTATTGGGTAATAATAAGTGTAAAATAAATGGGAAAGACACAAAATTGTGCTAAAAAAATAAAGGAGTCATTCATAAAGAGAATATGCCTTATAAAAAACTTGTCAAGAAAACTATTATTTTTTAATAAAAACCAATAAATTTCTTTTCTAATCATCATGACAAAGACAATTATTTTATTTTTAAAATTTAAATTCTAGAAAAAACTAAAATAAAAATACAATAAAATGAGAAATTTATTAATAAATTTCATCCCAATCCCATCTATCGCTTTAACGGCTCCGTACACACTAGGTATTGTCAAGGGATCATGAATAAGATAAAATAAAATTTTATGCAAAGAATGGTTAAATATTATGAGCCTCTATCGTATTAGAAAGAGCTCGCTGCTGCATATATTATCGAAAAAGAAATATACTCAAATACAAATACTATATTTAAAATATTCAATAAAAAATTTACTGAAGATTTTTTTCTGGATTCCAAGAGAAATTTTTTAGTTTTGAGAGGCAACCAACCATGTCAAAACATCGCTAGAAAATTAAAAAATCTAAAAAATCTAAACGGTATTTAAAGTGCATATTTGTTATAATTAATAACTAGATATTATAAACGAGATTTTAAGAAATATTAAATTGATATTATGGTATTTATTTTATTTTTAATTTTTACAAGTTGCCATAAAATTAAAAAAGAATTCATTATATACTTTCCGTAATTTTGGAGTAAAAAATGATCAGAATATTTTTCAAGTCACCATTTTTTATGGGATTAGCCTAAATAGTTATCTTAATATTATAATATAGAAAAATTCAAAATTTTCCTGTTTTTCTAAGAAAAAATTCGTGTTATAGATATTTATTCTATTAATTAGCTAATTAAATTTTATTAAATTTTAATTATCTTAATAATTTTTTTAAACTTAAAATTTCTATCCTCTTTCTTTTTAAATACAGTTACAGATTTCATTAATGTTGATTATAATCATTTAACAATTAGAAATAATAATAAAACCCAAATAAATTATTATATTAATCAATGAACAGTTATAATCCTTAATAATGACCAATAAAAAAATTTGGGGAGTTAATTTACACTTTTGATAAGAAAATTTTGTTCTTATAAATCATTATTTTCTATAAATTTATAAAATCCGCTGTTTGTTTTTTTGTTTTGTTTTTTTTAGATTTATATTCTAAATTATAAATATATATTAAATTTAAAAGATCAATATTCAATATATATCTACCCTAAGATAGTATTTTGAACAATAAACTAATATATTAAAAAATTCTGAAAATTATCTAGCTCATATAAATAATTTCAATTTCAAAAATTTGCGATATAAATTTATTATGTGTATAATAAAAGTATAATATTTTAAAATAAATATATTATCAATTGACCAAAAAATGGGTTGGAATATTAAAATAATTGGCTTATAAAACCAGACAGTCTAAAAACAAACTTAAACGAATATATTAGAAAATAATCAAATTGTGCGTAGTCAATTATTAACAAAAAATAAAATAATAAAACACCGATAAGAATCAAATATAAACCTTTTTATTCGATTTTTAAAGATAAACATATATAAAAATACGGTATTTATAAGCCAATCGAAAGTTAGATTACGCTGAAAACTAATAAAAAAATAAGTGAAACTTAATTTCTCTCAAGTGTACGAAAATTTTAAATATTTAAAAATAACATATATTTTTTAAAAAAATTTAACGGATATTGATTTCAATTTTTTCAAAAACTTTGAATAAAGAAATTATTTTAACTGATTAGAAGAAAAATTTAATATTTGAAATTAGTTATAAGAAAAATAACTAAATGTATTTGCAAATTAAAATTTTTTTTTAAAATTAAAATCAAATAAATTCATTTTCAGTCTGAAATATATTTAAATTGTTCCTAAAAATTTAGATAATTTTTGTGTGCCAGTGTAAATGATTATCTTTTTTACAGACTCTGAACATATTTGAAAATTTATTATATTTATCAGAAGATTAAAATTTTGAAAAAATGAAAACAAAAAATTATGAAAGTTAATATATTTAGATTCTATAGTGTTTAATAATACAATTTTTCTAGAAAAAAGCTCGATTACTAAATCATATATTAGAAACTTTCAATGTCTCATGATATATATTTTCAGAAAAATGAAATCGTAAAATTAAAAATAGTTTATTTAAAGCAGGATTATAGAAAATAAGCCCTAAAATTTTTTGATACAGAATGGATGAAACTAAATAGGCAGCTCCTCATTCGTTAAAATATTTGAAATATTTAACAAAAATTATAATAAAGGAGGCGCTAAATTTTTAATTAATAGCCTTTTTTTGTTGAAAATTCAATTAAATGGTTTTTTTTATGTTAAATATCGATAAATTGATTTTTTTGTGTGAAAAATAAAGAAGGTACATCTAATGTATACATGAAATCAATTATATTTCAATTAGTTAATATTTTTGACATGAAAAAAAATGAAAAATAAAATTTGTGATATTAAATAGCTTATTTTTCTTTTTATTATAAAAAAACAATTTTTTTATAATAATAAATAATATTAAAATAATGCCACCCAGAGGACTTAAATTTTACATCAATAAAAATTTTTATGCGTTATAAATAAATGAATAAAAAAAATTGAATTATTATACACATTAGATTTCCAAGACTCGTCAAAATATCTTTTTAAAGAAAACTGTTGTAAAGAAACATGGATAAAAATATAAACTAAAAAGATTTAAGCTAAGAAAAAATCATAATCAGTGTATGATAAAAAAATAATATTTAAAGTTTTTATTTTTCATCAAAAATATGTATTTATTTGAATCTTGTATTATATTAATCGAATAATTCTACAATTAAGAGCTTTTTGAGGCTTTTAAATGGTAAAATGGATATTATAAATATTGTATCTATTATAAAAAAATTCGAAAAAAAAAAATATGATAATTCATTGAAATATAATACGAATTTTAATCAATATATTATAAAAATTTCAATCAAAATATCTCTGAATCTTTTATATACTGGCTTATTAAATAATTTTTTTATAAAAAAATTAATTTTAAATTTAAATTCATTGTCTAAATATCAAAAGAATTGAAAACATTCGAACTAGATTAACTATAATTAAAAATTGAAACTTTCATTCAGTATAAAATTAGATGTTTTTAATATTATCTTAAAACATGAATACGGAATATACCTTTAATAAAAAAAATTATAAATATTTATTATATTTTTTTAAAAAATAGAAATAAAATTTCTATAAATCATAAGTCCAATAAATGAGTAATTAAAAATTCATCATTAGGGGTATTCAATATATATATTTATAAATTTTTTTAATTTAAATTATGTCAAATTAATTATAATACCACATGTATTTGCACGTATTGTAAAATTTATTCAATTTCCATACAAATAAATATAATAATGGATTTAACTTAAAACTTGAAAGCGGATTTACTAATCAAAAAAATAAAAGAATTAATTAATCAGTTAATCAGTTAATCAGTTAATCAGTTAATCAATTTTATATTTTATACTTTTTTTGAGTCGATATAATCATAAAATTATTAATGTGAAATAAATAATTTAATTATCTGTTTTCACTTTGTTATTCATTGATTTCTTATTTTATCGATTATATTCAGCTATATTAGTTTAAATTTTAAAGAAATACACGCATCAATAAAAATTTAAATTATACTAACAAAATTTATATATTGGAAAATTTTTCTATTATTTAAACAGTATTTTTTAATTTTATTTTAAACCACCGCTATAGAATTAAATCGGTTAAATATAGCTAAATATAGCTAAATAATCATAATTATAAAATCCGAATTAATTTTTAAAACTATAATAAGTTATTCATGGATTTAAAATTATGAAATAAAATTAAAAGGAACATGGAAAAAGTATTTATTTAAGATTATTTATAACTTTTTCAATTAAGGGTTTCTATTTTTAATAAATCCCATATAAATTTATATTTTAAATATATCCATATTCTGTAATTTTCATGATAATTTTTATTTTTACGATGAAATTTTTTATTAAATATAATTATAAAATCGTTTGTGTACTAATTAAACTATATTAAGATATTAAGAAGAAAATAATAAGCCTGGTCGTGATAAAAAATTTAATTTAAAATAGTTGATCTATTATTTTAGCACGAGATATTAACGAGTTAAATAAAACATTAATAAACATCTTGATAATTTATTATGACTTGATATGTTATTGAAGCCAAAAAATTTTGATATATTGTAAATTATGGGATTTTATCAATCACATACATTTTTCCGATATGAGATATTTTTAGGCTGAAAATTATTTTCTATTAGATTGTAATGTTTTTTTGATAAATATGATCTTCAATTGATTTTAAACTATTTTAATTTCATGAAAGTTAAATTTTTGAAAATAAATGTATTTTTTTTACTTTGAATTGAAAATTTTTTAAGAAAAAAAGATTAAAGTAAAAAAAAAATGAATAATTATAGTTTTATACTAACTCTTCTATTTTAGAATTCATAGAATAAATATGAAATTTACTAAGCATTTGAATAAACGTACGTTGTGGAAAATTATTTAACATAGAAAACACATTTGTAAATAAAATTACTAAATTTCAGATAAAATTTTTTTCAAAAGAACCATTCAAAAATGAGGGGAACTTATATAGCAAGAATTTTCTCAATAAACTCTTGATTTTTTTTGAGTTTACAATTGAGAATAAAATTTCATCACAATATCATTTATAAATATGATTTTATTAAATCTAATAGCGACAATATTTATTTAATTTTATTTAATCGAAAGCTTGGATTTACCAGAGATAAGTGATTTATTTAAAACATAAATGATAAACATTCATCATTAATTGAATATGTATGAAGGGATTTTCATAAGAGATATCTCTTTACTATTAAGAGTTATCCTTTCGTCGGGTTTGGGGGAGTCATTTCAGGTTTTACTGGTTCTTTATATCCTGGATTTCTGTAACTATCAGTTACGCTGAATAATTTTTTTTACAGGTTTGTATATTTCAATGTCTATATTTTAGATTCATTATATATTTTATTGTGAATTTTCTTGTTTTTTTATAAAATTTTTTTATGATTTTTATTCTTTATATTTCAAAGATATTTTCAAATAGGAAAATTATACAGATTTTTCGTTATATTGGCAGAAAAAAATAAAAAAAATTAGAAGTAAAAAATGATTAATTTATGGAAAAAATATTTAAAATTAAATAAAAAGTGGTTCTGAAAAATCTTAATTTAAATTAATTGTTTAGGTGATATTTCATTCATATTTTTTTTTTTTGACTATGAAATCTAAATTTTTTTGTAACTTTTTGGCTCTCTGAACTTATTTATTTAAAGAAATTTCTCGATGCTCTTTAAATATACTGAAATCTATTTTTTATATCCAACCAAAGCTGTTTTTTGCCGAATTCTACTCTTTTTTTTTATCTTCAGGATCTTGCAAGAATTAACTCCGTAGAATAAATTTCCTCACTAATTCTCTTTAATATACGATTAAAAAAATTAGGAACTAACCTTGTAGAATAAAAATATATTCTTTTACAGTAGTGTCTTTAATAAATCACAAAAATTTTCCTTTATAAAATTTTCTTGTATATATTTTAATTACTTTTCTTTCTTACTTTCTTTCTTGATTTGCCGAAAATGAGCTAAATGTCATCGAAATAAATAAATCCTTCTTGATTATATATTTTTTTAAATAATGTCTTTATATTTATAAAACTTACGCTTATATCTAACGAATGATTTTTTTCGTTTTATCTACAGATTTTTTAAATTTAGGTTGGTTCTAAAAGTCATTATTTTTTTATTTTAAAAATTTTCAAACTAGAAAATAAGTTAAATCGAATAATATTAAATAAACCCAGAGAAAAAAAAAATCTTTAATACTCCTTTATATAATCTTTGATAGTATTTAATTTAACTTGAAACTTGAAATATATAGTGTTTTTCATTAAAAATTTAATACTAAATAAATTTTGATTGATTTTGGTATACAAAATAAAATAAGTTTTGCATTTATTAATTTTAAATCTATAAAATATTAATATAGTATTTGGTTATATATTTAACATAAAAAAAAGCATTTAAATATACTTTTAAAGAATTTTGATCGATTCAAAAGCAAAAAATTATTATTTAAACCGTAAAAATAATTTCGGAAATTAAAAAATGTTATTTATTTAATATCGAAATGTCTCTAAAAAACCATTCTTTAAAATAATTTTTAAAAAATAAGATATTTTAGTAATCTTCTTTTTTATGATTTTTTATATGACTTTTCTACAAAACTATTTCAATATTAAAGTTAATTAATTTATAAAAATAACATGCGAAATATTAGATTATTATTTAATTCATGTTAATAATGTTTAAAATCTTATAAACTTAATTTTCGAGATAAAAAATCAAATAACCAAAGAATAAATTTCATAAAAAGGATTTTAAACCATTTTCAATAAAAAAATATTTTAATTAACGAAATAATATGATAAAAAAATAAGTTAAAAATAATATTTGAAAAATAAACTAATTTTAGATTCAGCTAGTATAAAAAAATTCAAAAATTAAATTAAATTTTGATGTCAATAATACAATCAACTATTAAAAATGCTTTTTAATAAAAAAATATAACTAAAAAGATTTTTATCTTCGATTTAAATACCCTTTTTATATAAATTATTATTTTCCTGAAAATTTTAATATAAAGTAAAAAATATTATAAACAATAAAATTATAAAACATTTTATTTGATATTGCTGATCATTATGAAGCTCAGAAGTTACCCGCTAAGTATTAAAGAAAAGAGTAAAATTTAAGCTGATACAAAATCATGAAAACCAATATTAAATTATATAAATTGATACAAAATCAATCATCTCAATATTCTTAATCAAATCAAAAAATGAAATGTATTTATCCACACAAAAGTTCTAGTTTAATACAAGGATTTTATTTTTTAATTATCGGCCAGTCAATAATTTAAAAACTTCTATTTGATAAGCTATCTAATTATTCTACATGTATTTTATAAGATCTTTATGATTTATTTCCAAAAAGTAATAATATGGATTATATAATAAAACAAATAATTTTATTAATTGCATTAAAAACACGAAGCTGTATTTAATGAAGCTTTGATGAATTTATTTGAATCATATAAGATTTTTAAATTTTATAACTAGGCTTTTACAAAAGCTAATAAATTTGAAATATATTTAGATAAAAGAGTTTAAAAATCACCAAAACTTTTTTTTTTAGTAAAAGATAACCTAAAGACGAATGTTTGAAAAAAATAATTCTCTATTTTTCCGATTTTTTAAAAAATTAATAGTTTAATATAAATAGAGACTTAAACTTTGATTTTTTAAAATCTATATTTGAAGCATTCATAATTAATAGTTATTATATAAACAATAACTTCATATTTAGCACCAATCTATGTTACTTATATTATTTCAAATGTGTATTTTATCTGCATTTAACGCATAAATAAAGTGTGTGTATATATGTCTTTATTATAAAGATTGTTATTTCAATGTTATTATTAATTTTAAAATAAATTTCATTATATTTTGTACATTAAATTTTTTCATTTTTGATAGCAAATTTGAAATTTCTTGTTGCAAAACATTGATGTACTAAATATATAATACAATAACTTCCCTTTTATTCAAGCTAATGAATCAAGTATTAAAAAATCAAATTGATATTAAATTGATTTATTCCGAGCAATTAATTAGATATAAAGACATATCTCGAAATTTTAATTTTTTTTCACATTTTAGGAGTACGAATTCTACATAAATTTATATTTAAATACATAATTTACTACGATTAATTAGATTATTCTGTCTTACGAATGATGAAGTGATTATATTAATAAAACTTTGGTGATGGCTTGTGTAGATAATCAGGGAATGAATCTGAATAAAAATTGGGACTATAACTGTTCGAGATTTCCTTAATAACGGTTTGCTATTTTTTGGCTAATTTAACTATATTTAGAATAGAGAATTTCAAATTATTACAAGCCAATAAATTATATAATAAAATCCTTATATTAATATACTTAATTTTTTGTGTATAAACACGTTTCATTTATTTATTTTTTATGAGATAATTGATTTTGTAACAATTTACATAATTTTGTATGAATTTTCACAATTTTCATAAGTTAAATAGCTAGCCTTAAATAAAATAATAGATATCTACTGATTTAAAATTGGATATGAAAATCAAATATTCTTTACGATTGATTAATTTGAAAAGTTCTTACAATATTTTTTATAAAATAAGAATAAAATTCAATGGTAATTTTTTAAACTGGGAATTATAACTTTTTTTCAATAATAGGTCGAAAATTGAAAAATTTATAGTTTTAATTTAGATTTAAATTTTATAAAAAAAATGATGCATTTATAATCATTTAATTTTATTATTAGTAATCATAAAAATTTGATTAAAGATGATTTTTCAACCGATTTTTTTGAAATAAAGCGCGATTTGTCCAATATCCATTAAACATGTTTTTAGAAATTCTTTGTTAATTGAGCTCGATATCGCTGTTGAAGCTACAATCTATAATTACTGACTAATAAGAAATTAGAATAATTTATCGAAATATTAACATCTGAAATAATAATTTATTTTGTTTTTACATTTTAATATTTTCATAACACAATTGCAAGTAAAAACTAATTAGGGGGGAAAAAAAATGTTATGTAATAATATTGGAGCCCCAAGTCATAAAAAAAATCGAATTAAAAATATTATAAATAATTTTTTTTTTTTTTTTGGAGAATATCGAGGGGTAATATAGTTTTTTTCATCCTTAAATATAAATTATATTGAATTTTTTTTATAATTTATCTTTGAAAATTAAATAAGAATTATATGGGTAAATTTTAAAAATATTAGATAAGTTCCCTTTTTACTTTTTTATATTTATTAAACAATTAGGGATAAAATTTCGAAAAAATTAATATTTATTACTAATATCGATAAAATTTAAACTATGTATACAAGTTTTTATGACTTAAAGTTATATAACTTTTATTTAAATGAAAAAGTTTAAATTTGGCTATATTATATGTAGATTTATCGGTTTTTGAAAAATGTCAATTGATTAGAATTAAAATATCAAAAAAAAAGATGATACAAATCATACCGGTCAAATTTTCTTCATGATTTATAGCATTAGCTTATTCGAAATTAAAATATAACACAATAGCAAAAGAATAGGAAATTATGATTTATGTATTTTTTAATTAATATCAGGATTCTGCAATTATTATTAATGGTTAAAACAAGACGTAATAAGAATAATAGATACCAATAAAACTACATAGATATTAAAAATGCAGAATTCATTACATTATTTGTTAAAATATTGTTTTCCTCTTTTAAAAATCAGAATTAAAATGAGGATGTCTTCTTTCACTTTATATTATTCAAATATAGAGACGTAATTCTCATTTTCAAGTTGAAATAAGACAAATTAAAAGGTTTAAATTAAAAAAAATAATTATAAAAACGAAGTTCTTGTAAATGTATTTATAAAAATCATTTAAAATTTTATAATTCAGAAGTGTAAAGTGTAATTTTTTTTTGGACTTTTTCATAAAAAAGCGTATTCCGTCAATTTTTAATCTATTTAAGCCCATTTTTTATTGAACGCTATTAGTTCATTTCGAAGATGTGCTAATTTTGGTTAGTATATTTTTATTTTTATTTTCTAAATATTATAAATTAGAAAATAAACAGTAGCTAAAGGCAAAATTAAAAACTTAATGCATTTTTCACAGTATTGTAAATTTGGTTCAATCAATACGTTTTAATAAATTTCAACTTATTTTGTAAGTAAGAATTGTATATGAATATTTTTACACAATATTTCAAAAAATTTTTTGATTTATATTCAATTTCCATTTTCAATAATTTTTTATCCTTTATATCCTGATAAATTCTACGTTCTCTATATTAAAATGAATTAACAAAATCTTAATGATTAAATATAAGAATATTTAAAATATGTTCATGGAAGAATTGAGTTTGAAATTAATAGAAATTTATGCTTTTAAATACCAATAAAATAAAACTTAATAATTCAAAATTAAAATTGAATTATGGATGATTTTCATATTTCTGAAGAGGAAGAATCTTTTTTTTCTAATTAATATTTGATAAAAAAAACAAATAATTTAATTGGAGATATATTTTACATTTAAAATGGAAAAAATAAATAATCACAGAAGTGAGTTTTAGGAAAAAATCCACTATCTTACAAGCTCAATTTTTAAATAATATAAAGATAACATAATATTGATATTTTTATAAATAATCAAGTTTATGGATCTTCTATGTTAATTATATTAGATGGAATTCTAGATTTTGCTATTAATTAAAAAAATAAATAAATCTGAATAATTCAAAGGTATTAACACACGTGATAATCAAATAAATTATAAGCTCGAATTAGAGATTTTTTTTAAAATAACTGATATATAAAAATGGAAATTGGTCAGTTAAAAAATGTATAAATATTCGATAATATTGAACAAATCATCAATTGATATTTTCAAATGCATAATGCTTAGAACTTTGAAAAAATTTAAATAAATAGATATATATTGTACGTTATATGCCAAAATTTAGGTTTCACATTTCAAAATTTATAACTCGACATCATAGTACACTTTTTTTTCGGTTTGAAAATTTTATTATAGGCTTATAGTTTATATATCCTACTACAACTTTAGAATTTTTTATAATAAATTTGTATTTAATATTTTATGATCTTAAATGCTAAAATTATATAAAAAGGCGATTGGGATAATTGGATACTGGTTACAGTTGCATAAATAAACATATTTATATATTGTCTTTCATTTATAGATAGAAATTATCTAATAGCTTTATGCCTTATAGAAATTCATCGTATATCATAGCTCAAACAGGATAAGTACATGAAATTTCTACCAATTAATTCAAATATAAATTTTATTTACTAATAAATAAAGAGCAAAAAAGACAAAGATGCATATTTGAACTAAATTTTTAATATTTGTGTAAAAAAATATTAAAGGTGTTTTATAATAGGTCATCAATTTAGTTTAAATTTAAAAGGGGTAACAGATAGCCATAGTGGGTCTGGATATTCAAGTGAAAAAAGATATTCGGCCTTTTCAACTAATATTGGAATATATAAAAAGTTCAAAACAGTCTGCAATCAAAATAACTACTTTTTTTTAAATCCAAACATTTAACATATACATAACCAGTATCTTTTTAGCTAAGCTTAAAAAAATTAAATATTTAGGGACATTTTATTAAGCTCAGATTTTTTCCTATGTAATAATGGTCTAGTATAAAAAATAGAATGTTTATTAGTTATGAATGGTATTATTGTTAAAAATTAATCTTTCAGCTTGTAGTTAATGCGTAAGGGAGCTAAATACAACTTATAAACCGATAATTTCTGAAAAAGTCATCTAAGTTTGAAAAATAATTCCTTACATGCTATTGTTTTATGTCTGACAAAGTTTTATTATTTCATAAAATATAATAGAAAAAAAGATTTTTAATATAAAAATCCTGTATTTGGAAAAATCATTTAAGAAAAACTTTCTTATAAAATATAATCTCAAAAAATATAAATCTTCCTATTTATAATCTTATCTATTCTAGAAGTTCAATTAAAGTCATTTTTTGAGTAAAGTCTGCTAAAAAAACCTAAGCTTATAAAAAATGAAACATTTAATATGCAATTAACAGTATGGCTAGTAAGATTAACTCCCTAAATAAGAATGATATCTTTATCTATTTAGATGGTGACGTGACTGATGACCTAAAGGAAATTTCACCTACAAGACGTTTCACCTAACTTTTGTCCAATAAAAAGTCAATACTGAAAAATCAACAAAAATATGCATTTTTTGCAGAAATACTTTGTTTTTACAGGATGGTATTTTTTTAACCCAGAGGTTTGATAGGTTTAAAAATTAGGTGAAATGTCCTTTAGGTCTTCAGTCCTGACACCATTTAGATATAAAAATTTTTATCAAGTTAATATTGGCAAAAATTCAAAAACATTGGTTGCTGATTTTTGTTAATGTTTCCACACCAAAAAACTCAACTTCTTCCTTTATTGGAAAAGTTACACTAGATAACAAATTTAATCGTCATCTATATATTATTCCACTTTAGTATATTTTTTTATGTATGGAGAAATCTATGGCATATCAATTTTTTTCCCCAGAAGCCAATAAGTTAATTTCAACTAGATTTGATTGGCTTTATAACTATGTATATTTTTCAAAATCGAGGTAAATTTTCTTGTTTTATATTTTTGAATATAATTAGTTTGTATGTTATGCTTTTGATCAAATAAAAGTTGTATCACCAAAGATAAAAAAAATTAACTAAAAAAGAAATAAAAAAATACCGGTGCTATGGCTTGTGGTTTGGCAAATAATCTGCTATTATTAATTGCAGTAATTATAAGTCATAAGATCTTTTTAACGTAAATCAAATATCAAAAACATCAAGATTAGATTAAAGCAGATAATAATTTAAAATAATGTGATGATTTTTTGTTTTTTTATTTTTTGTAAGACTATTTGATAAACCAATTTTCCAATAAAAAGAAACTTAGGAATTCAAGTTTTCTAGAGGTAAAATTAAAATATTATTACATAAGTAAATAGATAATCTTGATATCACCAGTTAATTTAAAAATCATTTAATTTACGTAATATATATAATATAATCAAATAAAAAAATTAATAAGAAAATCAAATGCCTTGTTTTATAAAATTACGATATTTCGTACTAGTATTTTATTAAAAGGTATCAATTAATATTCACCGAGATCCTTAAATAGTTATAAAAATGTTTATATCTACTATCAGGAAAAGTTATAGGTTCATGGCAGCTTACCAGAGTACCAATTTCAAAGTATGTAGTCTACCGATATAGAGATCGAAAATTTATGTTCTTAGTAAAATTCTAGTTTAAACCACATAAAAAAATAACCCAAAAGATATCTAGCTATTAGTGAATGATTCTTTTTATCTTTTTACATAATTTCAAAATTAACTTTAGTTTTTTTATAATATAGTCGTGGAAAGGAAGTAAAAAAAACCTACATTTCGCTATACAAAAAATCTAGAAAGAAAATATACTAAACCATTGATGAGATGATATAAATTATTTTTTCCCAAGTTAAATAGGAATTAGGCAATTAGATATTATTTGTGTCTATGGATAAATTTGATTATTTGAGATATGGATTTTATTTAGGTGAATTTATTGATATTTTGAAAGTTTCTATATGAAAATAAATTCCATAACACGATTTTTGACTTGTTAATAAGAAAAAAAGTTCTAAGTTCTAATTCTTGACCCAAATAATTCTTATAATATGGAGTTGTCTATATAAAAACAAAATAGATGAAAGTTAAAAAACAATATTATGAAAATTTCGTCTTCAACCCTGATATGAATCAAAAAGATTGATTCAGTTGCAATTATTATTGAATAAAGATTCTTTATTTTATTTTGGAGCTTAAACTTCCTAAACATGAAATAAATAAATTGTATATTTAAATGGTTTTCATTTGGCTTCATATAAATTTAGAATATCGCTATAATATTCTATAATTTCGGGGTTCTATACGGAACAAAAAGTATCCTACTTTTTGTATGTGAGGAAGGTTAATTTTAATTTGCCGTTTCCGAAAATATCATCCAGTTTATCAATATTTTTGTATTTTTCCGTAATAAGTTTGCTCGATGGAATTAGAATAGCCTACTTACTATTTAGCCTTGATTTTTCATCTCATTAAGCCTTGAATTATTTGGATTCATGAAAAAAGACCCCATTTAATTTTTTTAAGCCCATTTTTTCTTTTCTTATAATTACCCGTGAAATTTGTGTAACACAGAAACTCTCTTACAGATTTTCTTCATTAGAAAAAGGTATTGAGATGATTTTTAATGAAATAATATTAACAAAAAAAGTTATAGTATTCACGCTTGGCTTTATTAAATCATTTCAATAATTCTCATAGATTACTCTAAAATCTCTAAAATAAGTTAAATGTGGAATATAGGAGGAGAAGTAGGGGTGTCGTTTTCGTCTATATATCACCAAATTTATCAACCAACTCTGGATACTATCAAGATTTTATGTAATCAAGCTTTATTAATTAAAATATTCAATAAAAGGGAAGGGTTTTACCATCAAAAATGATATCAATTTAAGCGTTCTGCCCGACATATTTCAGCTCATTATAATTAAATATAAATAAAAAAGTCCTTTTTTATTGCGAATGTTTTTTTTGTGAATATATATAATACTGGATTATGACTTCAACGGTCTCAACGTGTTATATTTTATTCATTATCTCCCATTATGTTCTCGTAATGATTTTTATTTTTTATTTTGTTTTTTAATCGATATTTAGCGATATCTAGTTAAATTTAATGAGCCTAAACCTTCTAAAATTTTACATAGTTACTTTTTAGCACATAAAACATCATTAGAAGCCAAAGGAAAAAAAAAATCTAGATTTAAAAATTAATGAAGTGATATTTTAAAGAGGAAGATTAATTTTACTCGTATAATAGTATTTTTTTGAGGCCTTTGGCTAAAAAATATTTCCGAAATTGCGATTGATTTGGTTTTTATATTTTAGATGCATATATAATTTAAATGGTATGAATTATCTTTAAATAGGTAATATTCGAAGAAAAAACATCAAAAAAATCAAATTTTGCATATTAAGAATATACTTGAACTTTTTTATTATTGAAAATAAACTACTTGTAAAAAACTTTATGATCGATTTTGAAGATAATTTCTTATATATTTCTAGTATATATTAGATTTCAATCAACAATAGTACCTACTAAAATTTAAGTTTGGGCAGTGGATACTATCTATTAATTATATGACAAATTTTAAGGTCAATCCAGAATTCTATCCTAAAATAGAATAAGAATAGTTTTGGAAAATGTAGAGGCTCCAATCTACTAGATTATGTTATAAGAGAAACCAGTTTGCAAGTAGAAACTAGATTTGAAGAGGGATCGCCAAAATCTAAACCAATCCAGTATTTTTATTTATTAAATGGTAAAAGAAAATCAATTATCTATATCAACCCATAATTTTTTTGGTTTTATTAAGTCGAGAAAGTTTTAGAAGAAATGATCAAATTAAAATTTATTTTTTAAAAAGACCAATACGAGAGTGTAGTAGTGGTTCTCAATTTAATATAAATATCACTGTGTTGGTTAAATCAGAAAAAAATATATTAACCGATTCTTTCTTCAATAAATCACTGTTTAAATGGATGAGGTTGTAGTGCGTTAAGGCGTGCAATGGAGTTACTTTTGAGGTAGTGAAGAGAAAAAAGAAAAAATTGATTATAGAATATAAAAAAAACTAAAAGAATTAGTACAAGACAGTGAAAATTTCTGCACAAAAGTTATATAAATAAACCGTGGAATTAATTATATTTTTACAGGATACTGATGCCCGTCAAATATAGATGTATGAAAGTTGCACAATGACAGATTTTTTAATCAATATCCAGGCACATAATATCATCAAAAATATATATAAAAATATAAAAAAACATAAGGCCCCTAGTATTTGAAATAGATTTCAAACGTCAACAAATAAATTTGGTTTCATACATACTTGATATAAAAATTTATTAGTGGAGATGTAATTGTGAAATGATGCTCTGAAGTTTGCCTGTATATTTTCAAGATATTATATTATATATATAAATAAAGGACCGGAATGGAGAAAGTCTCAAATATATTAAAACACATTTTGAAACTTAGCCCTTAAATAAAAAAAAACATGTTACGGGACATTTTACCTATTTCCAATTGACCTACATGAAATTTCACCCAATTTATGACCACTAATAATTAAGTATTAAGCACATATTTTTAAAAGGAATATTTCATACACATTAGCTATTTTTACTGGGGAAGTACATTTTGATTTTAACTCATAATAGGCTGCATAATTAGGTGAAATCTCATTTAGGTCAAATATCCTGACATCGGATTTTTTAGTTTAAGTTTCTAGTATATTTCACACAATCGATTTAGACCCATTGAATTTCAAAAGTTTAAGCGAGATAAAATTTAAATTTCTTTGATTTTAAAAATAATGATGAAAAAGGGAAAGTTTAAAAATATCGTATTGGTTTATTTATTTTTTGCAAGTCTTATCAAAAAAATCAGAATTTAATTTTAATTTTACAGCCAGACTGAAGCCCCAAGGTAAGAGCATTAAATACTAACTGGTGGCGCAGACGTCGTCCATCCACCGACTATTTGGAATAGATTTTCTCCCAATTAAAGTTTGGGATTTGAATAATATTGACTAAAAAAAGTCATTTATCTTAGCTTGTTTTAATTAAAGTTATCATCTAATCTTTTTTCTTTTTCAAAAAGCTTAAACGGAAAGATAAATGGCCAATAGACCAATTTTTATCAAAAGATATACCCAACATCTTAATTGGGAGCTATAAACTATTTTTTACACCATAGCTTTATTAATGCAATTAATAATAGGAGAATAGGAATAAAATTTTGCCAAGGAGTATAAAATGTAAACACTTTCGAAAAGATTACGAGCCATCCATTGATCTGCCCTGCGTTTTATCTAGGTAGAGATTGGAATGCCATATTTACGTATTGGTGATAAGAATCGGATTTTATAAAAAATCCGAAATGCCAATTTTATCTATTTCCTCATTAAGCAACCTTTCAAATAAAAGTTGAGCAGTTATTATTATTACGAAAAAGAAGCTAATATATTCAAATAAACCTATTTAGAAAAATTCCCAATCAAACATAGTAGCATTTTCTCAATTTGTCATTACTTGATGCTTAATCACCGAATTTTATACTTCAAGTCGATTGAGATAAAGATTTTACAAAACCTGCCAAAAGCTTCACATGAGCTAAATATACGAGAAAAGTATAAATGACACGCAAATTATTTTTGAAACGAGTGAATATAAAAAAAAAGGGGGGGGGATGATAAAGGATTGATTTACGAAGTTCTTGGGACAAAAAGAAGGCAAATTTAATCCTATTTAGAAATTAAAATAATACTTCCTATTCGACCAATATTTACATTAGCTCTAACAGTCTAATTTTTTTGTTGTATTGATAAATTTCATTTAAAGATAGCGTCATTAAAACCCATTCCTAAAAAAGAAAAAGCCCCCTAAATTTGGTATTCTGGATATTGTAACAATTTTATAGCCAATACTTATCCTATTTAGATTTATATTTATATTTTCAAAATTTTAATTTTATGGGCTATTTATAATATCAAAAATTTAGAACTTCCCAAATTTTAACAAATCGGAGTTAGGAATACGCTCTTGGTTTCAAAATGCTAAAAAATTGATGATATCTAAATTTTGTGAGTAATTGATTGACAATTGGGTGGAAGTTAGTAAGAAGTGTCATGATTTGATGGAGGCAATCATCAATTCTGACTAATCTTCGGGTGCATAATAAAGATTGACAGGATTACGCTAATTATCGAGTTGGGAAATCAATATGACTGAAGTTTACATTTAATATTTAGTATTTAAGTAGGCAGGAAAATTATCCTCTAACAGATTATGGTTCGGAAACCACATAAGGGTTATAAATCCATCTCCAGGTAATAAAATAGAGGATAGCCTAGATTATTATTAATAAATATAAATTGATTTCAATATGGATTCTATACAGCCCACTTTCTTGTCCGAGTTTGCCTCACGTAGTCAATTCAACCCATTTACTTCTAGCACAACATATCTTTACTCTTCATCCAACTCTATATACTTCCAATCTTCTACTGAACCCTACAATTCTTACCATACCAGTTTTAATTCATATAATAATAATTCAGGAGGTATCAGTTTTAATATTTTCCTTACAGTCCATTTTTTTAGCTAAAACCGAGCATCATATTTACCCTTTTTAATTTATATTCTCATAAAGGGTCTTCAACTAATAATGGAGTTATAATAGGAATAATAATAGGCTCATTGTTTGTAGGTAAAATTTATCTACATATTTTTTTAATAACATAAATATATATGGACCTTCATACATCTATTTGCGAGGAAATTTTTAATTTTAATATTAACTTTTATTTCTTTACAAACGCATGTCATTAGTTTTGATGACTTTCAAAATTCTGAGAATTCTTAACCCACAGGTGCCTACTCCAGTTGACCGAAATTATACTGAAAATATAGATTTGATTTTTGAGTATCCATATTTGCAAACAAGAATAAGGAATTCAGCTGTTCAACTCATTTCAACTTCTCCGAAAAATTTGTCTAAAGATGAACTTGAAACTTACCCTGTGATTAAATTCACGCTAAGTATGATTAAAAAATCCCCCCCGTTCATAAAAAAGATGGACGAAAAGATTATTGATTTAGGGTCCCAAGAAATAGGAAAAGATGAGTCTAACAATATGATAGAATATACCTCAAAAGTATCAAAAAATACAATATCATCGGCTAAAAATCATACAGTGGGAGGGGGAAACGACAATATTGTAGGTCAAGAAAAAATGGAAACTATCTATGATAGCGACTGCCTGATTTGCTTTGAAAATATAAATACTGGGGACGATGTTAGAAATATTCCCTGTTTGCACATGTTTCATAGAGAATGTTTAGATCAATGGTTGGTTGAGCGTATGGGATCATGCCCCAACTGCAGGCTAGATTTGCGTATTAATCCAATACAGAATCCGACATCTAATAACTCTGAAGAAACACCAGCTTTACCCTCAGAAACATCTGCTCCGTTAACAGTGGCACCTAATCAAAGTGCCACTATCCAGGTGCTTTCAGGTACAGAAAACTCTTTTAATTCCCCACCATTTCCACCAGTAAACAGAACCAATTAGTTTTCAAAGAAATCGATTTGCTTTTTATGCAATTTAAGCCCCCCATTGACAATCGCATTCACAAAAACTACCATCAAATTAACTCTCTTAACCCTTTTAATTAAGTGCTTAACTTCAATAAGCATCGGGATCCCAAAAATCAATTTTTTTTAATTGGCTCTCGTCTTTTATGAGCCAATATACACCACATTGGGTCACAAAGTGTAATAATATCAAAAGAGTTTGAACCAAATGTATTATTAACCAGATATTTCTGAATATTTTTACTAAAATATTTTCACTTTATAATAGATAACTCTTTATTTTTATTAAATAAATCAAATATAAATAATTTATTTTTTAATTACATAAGTTTTTTAATCGTTTTAATCTTATTTCACTTCTTTAGGATCATAAATAGTTTAGAAAAAATAACATTTTTAGTAAAATTAATTCTTATTATCTTTTTCATTATCTCTATTACGAATCTTATTTTCTGTGTTTTTTTATATCACAAAATGACTAAAGCTCTCATAGTATCAAAAAATTAGATAGGATAAAAGGCTTGAAATTGAACAAAATTTTCATTTAAATTTTTATGTAATTATTTAAAGCCATGAATTTTTTTAGAATGGTTTTAGCCCTTTCTGGAAGATGGCACAAAAATGGCTTTGATATTATTGTTAAAATAGATTTTAGAATTATAAATCCAGTTTATTTCTGAAATAATAAAGGAACTAATCCAATTGAAATAGTTATATTCACAAAACGAAGTGGAACACAAACTTGGGTCAGAAAAGGGTTATATGAATGTTATTATTTTTCATTAGGGTATTTATTATCTTGGCTTATAATTTTTTTTTTAAATTTATTTATCTTAAAAATCTCAAACTTTAAGTACCGGGGCGGAGGGGTTCTGTTAGCATGTCCATCAGAAGCCAGATTTTTTACAAAAAAAAAGGAGTCAGATGATAGGGGAATAGAAAAAAAAATATCTTGAACTTTAGAAAAATTGACACTAATTTTTTTTTTTTTGATTTCTAGCAAAAAAAAATAATAATTTTTTTATGAATTTGTTGATTTTAATGTAGTGAAAAAAATTCCATGAAAAAATCAAAACTGAAATGAAGGCTATTTATCAAATAAATCCGAAAATTTACTCTCGAAACAAAATGAAACTTTTTGAATAAATATTTTTGAAAAGAGGGTTTTTTTGTTGAAAAATTTCTACTGGGTTTCAGCACAGAAAAAATATTCGTATACTAAATTACCTAATATTGGCACATCAAAATCCTCTAGATATCAGTCGAATACTAGTTTTTTGATCTCGAGAAATGTCACAATCTCCCCAGAACTCTTCTTTGTATCAATATTTTCTTTATTTTTTATTGGTAAAATTATATTCTAATATTTTCGTATTTATATTTATACGATCCTAGTGATTTTTTGGCTTTTTAAAAAGATAATTCATGCTTTTCAATTATTTTTTATATAAATTGTTAATCATTTTCTTGAAATTTCTTGAAATTTTAAATAAAGAAAGTGATATGATATTTTAAAATATAACTATCTTTTTTTTAAGTTATAAGTTTTTTCTCTTTTATTTTTTTGATTTTGGTTCTGTTAAAAAAGTACCCTTTTGAGTATAAAGGAAAATGAAAAAAAGGTCTAATCTTCAATTTTATTTACTTGAAGCAATGTCAGGGGGGGTCTTTCGATTGGTAGATTGAACCCTTTTCCAATAGGTACGCAGCCGGTAGTCCGTCAGAGGAGCTTATTGTAGTTAGAATAATAGTCTTTTCTATACTTTTTCTTTTTTTCATATTTTTTTATTATAGTTTTTAATGACGTTATCTTACAATAAAATTCCGTGATACAAAAAAAAAAAAATCTTCAACCTTAGGATTCGCAAAATTAAATTCCAATATATTAGAAGTAAAAATATATCCCTTTTTTCTGTTTTTTCTATGTTGTACTTGAAATACATCAATTCAAAAATGAAAGCAGGCTTTATATTTGTTTCTTATTCCAAATCTTTGTTTATATTCTTGCTTATAACTAAGTTTCAGCTTACAATCTTCCGAGAGTAGCCATTATGATTCATTAAATCCAATAAAGTTTATTTATTTATTTATTTTTAATTATCATTAATAATAATAACAGAAAGAAGTTCCTTTAAGTAGCACTTTATTACAGATTTATAGATTTTTGTTTTTAGATATTTATTTTTCATACTCAATACTAAACTTTTTTTTTAATGAGCTTATCTGTATCATTTTATCAATATGCCTAATACCTAAAATTCTCTGTAGATTATAAAATTATCAATTTTTCTATTGTATAGAAATAGCTACAAAAATTTTAGTCTTAAAATGAGTATTAGGATTTTGGTTTTGGTTTTGATTTATTGCTAATTTTTTTTTTAAAAAAAAACTTATAACGACATAATAATAATAATAAGCTGGAATTATTTGAAAAAGCGAAAAAACTTGTCAAAAAATATCTCAGAATTTCCTCTGTTTACTATTTTGCTCCATATCTCTTAGAAATTCTCTTAAATCGAATGCCTTCTATCAGAACTATGTTAGAAAAATTTTTAATTTTTTAATTTTTTAATTTACTCTATCGGTTTCTAAAGGTAGGCAGAGTTTTTTTCATCAAATAAATAGTAAAGAACAATCTTGGTATGTCGTTCACTTAATTATGTCACGTTTGTAGACTACATATCCTTTTATTTATCGACTCCAAAAAATAAATCTATAATTTATCCTCTAACTCTTAATATTTGGGGTAATATAGAGCATAAATGAGTTTTATGCTTATATTTGGTTGATTTTGTAATTCAAACGAAGAAAATTAATCAAAGAGTATTTCAAAAATACTATTGAAGTACTTCAAGACTGGGAGTTTACTATGAACTGAAGCAATCTAAAAATTAATAAGATTAAGCCAAAGAATTTTTTCCCTCAAACTTGAGGTACTTTTGGATTACAAAAAATACACTTGAAAGCTATCTTTTGTTTATATCTCCCTGGAAATATTCTCAATCTCACCGTTGTC
This sequence comes from Smittium mucronatum, assembly GCA_001953115.1. Lineage (NCBI taxonomy): Eukaryota > Fungi > Kickxellomycota > Harpellomycetes > Harpellales > Legeriomycetaceae > Smittium > Smittium mucronatum. The sequence continues at coordinate 16,578 of LSSL01000164.1, read as the reverse complement.
TGATAGTCGACAAGAAAAATGTCGAAAATATGTCAAGTAAAAGTTCGATGAGAAATATGGTCAATGAAGCTGTCATGATTATTAAATGAGCAATTTACAATATATACTTTAACTGGGTTATATGGCGTGATAATAAAATTTTCATGATTAGTTTAACCATTTAATTTTATCCTGAGAGATGTGAGCCGAATACTACATATCAAAGATATAACACTTTCTTTAAGTTTAAAAATTAATGATAGGCTTTTTTAGTTTTTGGTAGGTTTTAATAACTCAAAAAATAATAAGTCAAGTGCCTAATATTGTCAAATAAGTGTATTCAGCAAAAAAAAACATCCAGTTAAGAGCTTATATTTAGTAAAAAAATATTAGGTAATCTTATCTGAAGACTAGAAGATTATTCACATAAAAAAACTGGGGATTTTTGTCACAACTTCACTAGATTTTGAATAAATATCAGAATGAAAGTTGATCACTTTATTAGTTGGACTTGAATATTATCTAAATTTCTGCCATTTATTTAAGGTAATGAAATGAAATAAATTTTATTTAAATACCTTGAACCAATGCCCTCGAAGTATGAAGCTGCTAGAGCGGCAGAAGGGAGTAGGGTGACAATTTTTTTGAAAAATAGCACTTTTTTTTAATTTTTTTAAATTAGTTTTGTAACTTTTTATTAACTTTTAAATAAATTTCCCGAAAAAAAAAAATGAAATAAATTTTAAATGTAACCGCAAAAACACTGTATATATTTTCAACACCCGATGACACAAAATAACACAAAATTGTGTAGTTTCAGGTTGATTATTTACCCATATGCATTAAAAAACCTCGATGAAATCGATCTTAAACATAGAATTTTTCCATCTTATTAAATTTCCTTACAAGGAATATTTTTTTATTTTTTTATTTTTATGTTTTTTTATGTAAGTAAATCTCAAATAATTTACCACAAGCTGATCCAAATTCGATTTAAAAGATTCCATAATTTTTGTGATTACTCGTGACAAAATATCTCTAGTTCATCAGATCTTCCACCGATAATATTAATCTATTCTAATTTAAATTTATAAGTGAAAATCTACATATATATATATATATATATATATATATATATTGTATCACGGAATTTTATTGTAAGATAACGCCATTAAAAACTATACTAAAAAATATGAAAAAAAGAAAAAGTCGTATAGAAAAGACTATTATCCTAACTTCAATAAGCTCCTCTGCCGGACTTCCGGCTGCGCACCTAAGGGAAAAGGGTTCAATCTACCAACCGAAAGACACCCCCTGGCATTGCTTCAAGTAGGCTGGATGACTGAGGTTACGTGCAGTCAAGAATTAAGCCCTTTGTCAACGAACAATAGTTCATTGAATCTACTGAGCTCCTAGTCAGAGCCTACTTCTAACAGGATTAATAAAATTAGGCTCCTACCCAAACGTGGGATTGATCGAA